>JAOQMS010000001.1:27784282-27799657 GCA_027563885.1 Erythroxylum longipes | reverse complement strand
GGATAGTTCAAGAAACATCTACAACAATGAAAACTAATCAATCCATACCAGCTCACCAATTAGCACCACATTCTCGCAACGGATAACATATAGACCTAGAGGAATGTCGCAATAAAGGTCAACTACAATAACTCTTTCAGAGGCACCATCAGGACAGCATTGGCTGTGTGAAAGGATAGTTAGTATAGTACAGGAAAATGAAACAAATAAGACTCTAAAACCATTTGAGATAAAAGACAGTAAAACCTATACCAAATTGATCAAAAGATCTAAGTGTCCCCGTTACTCTTGCGTGATTAGTTAACGTTTTCTTTCTATGCTCATTCATTTTTCACTTGTCTTTTTCATTATAAATGAATTTATTAATTAAAAAATAACAATAATATTAAAACAATAACAATATTTGATATTATATATATATAATAGTTTTATGTAAATTAAAATAAGAATATAATCTCAAAAATAATAGTAGCTAAAATGAAAAAATTAGACTGAATAAGTAAATATAGTTTGATGTTCGACTCATGAAATTAAGTAAATATTGTTAACTTGAATCTTTTTTTAATGATTCTTACCTTTTTGTCCCTTTTATTTTATATATTTTATGTGTATCAAATTTTCAAAATTATTATAATTAAGAAAATAGTAAATATTTCCCTAATTTATCAAACATGATAAAAAGTTCCATTTCTTATTTGTTTTGAAATTTTAAAATAGATATTAATTTAAAGTTTTTTATATTTTTCAATTATTGAAAAGTTAGAATTTTATTATTTTTTAAATGTAATGAAAATAAAATGTTTGATTTAAGGGTATATCTATGCAAAGAAATTTGATTGACAGATTATATATTTTAATTTTATAAGATAATTTCACATATTCTATTTATAAAGTTAATTAATTATGTGTTTACATAATAGAAATGAAGGTGAGCATATATTTATTATCGAATTATTTCCTTATTCATTTGAATTCTGTCCTGCAGAGTATAAACTTGAACACATTGTCACCGTTACGTAATATAATGTTTGTAAGTTAATAATTTCTTATAAACCAAAATAAATTAATTAGTTTTCATTTAACAATCTTTTTATTCAATTAAACTTCAAATTCTTCTATAGATAAAGACAGTTTCTTTCAATTATATTTAAAATTTTTTAATTTTATTTAATCTTTAGTCAATTTTATGATGATTTGATAACTTTTTAAATCTTAAACCTTTTGTCTTACCTATTTAATTTTTGGTTTG
This sequence comes from Erythroxylum longipes, assembly GCA_027563885.1. Taxonomy (NCBI): domain Eukaryota; kingdom Viridiplantae; phylum Streptophyta; class Magnoliopsida; order Malpighiales; family Erythroxylaceae; genus Erythroxylum; species Erythroxylum longipes. The sequence continues at coordinate 27,798,408 of JAOQMS010000001.1, read as the reverse complement.
ATATTTAGAATATTGATTTTACGTATATGATAATCTACAAATCATATATTTTAAATAAATTACTCAAAATAACAAATTAGATCAAAGTAATATTTATTTATTATTGTGTCTTCATTTCCAATCATCTATCATCTTCTATTTTAAGTTAAATTGTAGCTTTCAAACTTTTAATCTTTTTGATTACTTTAAAATACTTTTAAATTAATTTAACAGACTTATAAGCCACTCACTTAAGAATATTCTATAGTTATTGTTATTGTTCTTTCAAAGAAATGAGACAGGTCTCCTATTTGCATTTTAGGGTAACTAAGACCATACCATAAGTCTTACCGTATCTCTCTCCTTGGCTTTTTATAGAAAACATACAATTCAATTTCCCTTTTTCAAGCGCATACTTTTCATTATCACCCATTTCATATCCTTTTTTTCAGCACTTCTTTTCCCTTTATTTTGAAATGTATTATGAAAACAAAGTGATTATTGACTAATATCATTTAAGTTTCTAATTACAATCATATCACTAATAATTAGTTTATCAAAACGCATGAATATTTCAATATTTTAAAAATTAGATCGAAAGTTAAATCGGTTAGACAAAAAGTTTAAAATTTAAAAGGTTCAACCGTTATTAAACTGTCATAAAATTGATTAAATATTAAATAAAATTAAAGAATTTGAAGTATGATTGAAAGAGATTATTTTTATCTATCAAAGATTTTTTTTAATAAACTAATTATGGTCTTAGACAAAAATTAAACTAATATTACAAATAAATTATTTTTAAAATAATTTTCATGTTTATCTCAATTAAATTAACTTTAATGAAGTAGACTCGTATAAAGCAAAACTCTTTTAACACCTCTTCATTATACGAATTAGAACTAAAATCGATACTTTAACAAAATTAAATTTTATTACTCGAATTAATAAATATAAAAATAGATCTCGTACATATTTTAACAAGGAAAGTAAAAACGGTTCAATCCAATTTAAAATTAACAGATTAATTATTTAATTAAAATATAGATTAAATTTAACAAGACAATATTATTTTGTTTAATAAATAATTCTTTTTAAAATAATATCGTTTTATTTTAAAAATAAAATTAACGTACAAGTGCATTCTATAAAAGCCCATTATTTATAGGCTTCAAATCCAATCGGTACTAAAAGCTATCAAATAAATTTCTTTATTTTAATTATAAAAATAAAAAATTAAAAGAAATATATTTATTTATTCAAATTTTATTTTCTACACACCAAAGACAAAAAATTGTTAAAACATAAAACTAAAATTGAAAATATTAAGAAAAAAAAGTTACTTGAAAAATAAAAAATAGACAGACTACCCCTACCTCCACGCGTGACCAAAAAGCGCGTGGAATCTGCATATCCTCTTTTCACTTTTTCCTTGAGTTCACACCGCCACTCACCCACTGAAGTGTCCTTCCACCTATAATCATACAGTTCATTTTCTATATATGTTAATCCAACGGCATCTGATCATCTTTGCAAACGAGCGAAGCACACCGTAAAATTATCTCTCACCCAACCTAGTTCCAAACCTCAGGTTCGGGCTCGAACCTAAAATGGAGTAGAGCGGTTGTCTTAAAACTCTTTTTCTTTTTTTTTTTCATTACAAGTAATTTGGAGTTCGAAATTATTTATGATTTTTGGACAAAGCCACTTTTATGGTTTCGATCGCTATATCCTCGGCTTTGGTCTGAATTCCCATGAGAGTTTGAGAGAGATGGGGTTTCAGTTCTTACAGAGGTAAAGCTTGAAAGAGAGGTTTAGTGTGTGTGTGTGTGTTCTTTTTTTCTTTGGAAGGAAGGAGGGACTGTAGTTTGCAGCTTGTATAACCAAGACCCTCATAGGAAATTTGCTGTTTTTGTTGGTTTCCTTGCTCTGTTTTTTGGTCTCGTGAGTTTTGATAGTAAATGAGTCTACTTGGTATTCATTTGCTTACACTCTCCTTCAGTTAGAACCCTAAAATTCTGGCTTACCCAGATCACACTATCACTTTGAGGAGGTGTGCTTGCTTGTGTCTTGGAGCACTGGGCTTTTGGTAATGGCTTTGTTGGCTTTCTTGGGATTTTCTTGCTTGTCTTCCTGTTCTTGATGGAAATGGTTGGTCTTTTGGTGTTAATTTTGTGTTTTGGGGTGTTGATTTTTGGGGAATTGTGTGGGGAATGGTTGTTCAGAGCTGATTTGGGTGGTTTTCGTACATGGGGTATCTTTATGTTTAGAGCTTTTTGTGCGGGTTAGTACGTTTTATTAATTGTTTTTTTTCTTGGTCTAGGATGTTGCTGCTAAATGCATTTTGGTTAATTTTACATAATTTGTCTTAAATTCCATAGCTCAGTGAAATAAATGCTTCTTAGTTTGCCATTTTCGTTCTAATCTTGTTGTACTTTGTACTGATTTTTTTTTTTAGTTTGGTTTTCAGCTTTTTCAAGCACTAAATTTATGCACCATCTTCAAAGTTGGTTGTTTTTTATGTAGAAAAGCAATTAAAAAGGCTAAGACATTTTAGTTATTGTCAACTGGTTTTGAAGAAGGATCACTGCCGAGATTTTATATGTTCATTAATATATTTCAATTTTAATAAGGAATTATGGCTGTAATATTGGAAATTACTATGAATTTTGTATGCAAGTGTTATAGGATCCATCATTTGTAATATTGGCATCAAAATTTTCCCACCGATATTGTTCACTTATATCTTGTTTAACGGAATTCTGGCATAGCAATAGATGTGGTTGGCATTTTAGCATCCAAGCTTACTAGCTTAGAGCATGATAGTTTTGTGGGGTAATGTTGTTACTTAGCATTTTATTCTGCTTCTATGATTTGCCACATGTCTAGCTTCTCTTTTTTCCTGATGCAAATAATTTCTTGTAAACTTTTGCCTGATTCATTTGTTAACTGATTCTGCAGGTGAGTGCAGCCATAAGAATTTTTGTTGGAAGTTGTGATTATTTGCCTTATAGGAACTTATATATGGATGGATAGACCTACTTTCTGTGCAACTAATTAACTGGAAACTGTAAGGAGATCAGTCTCCTGTTTTTTAATGCCTGATAACGAAGCTGAAGAGCGTTTCAGCAAGCTGTGTGAACAAGGAATCTCTTCTCAAGGGAATTATCTATCTCGAGCAGTTGGCAATCAGGCAACTCTCAACTGCAGTCGGTGGTTCGGACAGCCAATTGCTTCATCACAAAACTTCAATCTGAAAAGCTACATAACACCAGAACTAGGTACTGTTTGGGCTTACTCACACTGTCTTGTACTCTTAGTATAATTGGCTTCCCTTTAACTTGGAATTTGAAAAAATATGATCGCATTTGTTTACAGCATTATTAGTCTCTTCCTTCATGTTTTACCGAACTCATAGTATAACTACTTTGGTATCTATAGATTGTGTGACGATACGACGTGGTGAGTCAAGTCTGCCATACTATCAGGAGTATACACAATTAATTCCAGGACTAGATTATTCCAGAGGTCCAGCCATATATTCTCCATTAAACTTAAATGCCTTGTTGGCTGAAAGGCAAAATTACCCGTCAGAGTGGAGCCAACCTGGAGTATATGGTGAAACTAACTGTTATGATCAGCAAGTTTTGACTTCAAGAGGCTTCTCTGGCTTTCAACGTCAACAGGAATATGAGTGTGCTGATAGTCCCACCGTGACAGCAAATTCTGAAAGGTCAGAGATTACTGAAGCTTCAAGTGATCTGCACTTGTACAAGGGACAGCAGCAACTTCTTAGGGACCAACAGCAGGCTGCTCAAGTGGCTCACCCAATGCAGCAGTCTGGTTATAATGATATGCATATGTTGCAGCAGCAGATGATGTTCAATCAACTTCAAGAACTCCAGAAACAGCAACAACTTGAGCATTTAGGTGATTCCCGGAACCAGGTTAGCTCTGCAGGCAAGCAAACTGGTGGAGTCCATTTTTCACCCCTCATCAATGGAACACCTGTTCATGATTCATCACAAATGCTCAGGAACTTGATGCAGCAAGGAGCACCACCCCTTGCCCCAGGAATGGCTAATAAACTTATGTTTTCTCAGGAGCAACTTCTGGCTCTGCAGTCCATGGGTCTAGCTTCTCAGCAGCTTGATTTATATGGCATGCCGATTACCAGCATAAGAGATAATATGGGTCAGCAAGCCCATGTACTAGGAATATCTCATAATTCTGTTAGTTTGGCCAGTGGTCAAATCCCAAAATCCATGATTCATTCCTCCAACTTTGCTAACTCTTATACGGGAGATACTTCTGCTGTTCCCTTAGATTTAGTAGGCTTACCACAAGGAACATTGACGGCAAAGGAGGGATTTCAGGAGAACAGCAATCTTGGACAACTTTCAATCCAAGGTCTAAATGGTGGAGTTTTCCCTGGAAATCCCCAAGAAGGTAATGCTCAACAACCAAATATCTCTCTTAAAGAATTTGATGCTAGACAAGAGCAAAATAGTTGGCCTGCTATACAGCAAACAGCTAAACAACTTGATTCTTCTCAAGGTTTGGTTCCGTTGGACCCTATGGAAGCAAAGATTCTATATAATATGGACGAAAGCATCTGGAATGCTTTTGGAAGTCGTCCTGATATGAGCGCTGGAGGTTATGGCAATGCACTGGAACATGCAGATTCATTAAATGCTTTCCCTTCTGTCCAGTCTGGAAGCTGGAGTGCTCTAATGCAGTCTGCTGTGGCAGAAGCTTCTAGCAGTGATACTGGTATGCAGGAGGAATGGAGTGGCTTGACTTTTCAGAACACAGAGCATTCCACTGATAATCAGATATCAAGCTTTGTGGACAGTGAGAAGCATCTGACAGGCTGGGCTGACAACTTGCAAGGTTCTTCCTCCTTTAATTCAAAACCTTTTCCATTCATTACTGATTCAAGCCAGAGCTCCAGCTTCACCGGCCTTCCACAACCTAATATCCATTTTTTAACTGAAAAGAGAGAGGATATGTTACATGGTGGCCCAAATGAATCAAGTGTGGATTACAACCATCAACACGAGCCATCGGTTGTGGAAGCACAGAAGGTTCGATTGCTTATGAGAGCTGACAATGCATGGGCCGGGCAGTTATTTGAACACACCCTGAGTGATGGGCAGCTGCAAAGAATATCCTCAAATGATCTTTCCAAAGATGTCAATGGCCACGAGATCTTGGGGAAAAGTCAGCAGGTAATTGACAGTGCCCGTAACTGTTATGAGAGAATCAGTGAAACGAATGTAAAACAGCAGAGCAGCATCCAAAGTGAGAATTCTAGTGACTACTATATGTCCAAAAGATTGGGTTTCTATGAGCAAAGACATTTGGGGCAGTCCAAAATTTTTGATAATGTCTCTAACAGTTCCATGACTGTGGATAAGGTGATGATTTTGCTTGGGGTTATCGGCCATAATTCTCTAACTGCCACCATTTCAATCAGTAATTAGTAATTCAAGTTTTCTTTACAGGGATCTTTACCAGATTTTCAAGAAAGTTCTAGAGCATCAGAGGAAATAACTGCCGGAAGACATCAGAATTCTCATATCTTTGATGGATCAGCACTCCCTGATGGGTCAAATGTCATTGCACAGACAGGGTACCTAGTTTTAAGACTGTTTATACAAATGTTCTGTTGCTTTTCCAGACTGTTAAGGCTAATGCACCTTGTTGTTTCTAAAATTTGTTCCCTTGTTTTACAACTTTCATGTAAAAGCTATCGGTATTTGAATCAGAGGTAACTTGCTAGATTTATTACTTGCACTTTGCGATGATCTTATGGAATCTTTGAATGAAATAATGTGGCAGTGAACATATGCTTGAACTCCTCCAAAAAGTTGATCAGTCAAAGGATGATGGTTTTATGAGACCATTTGGATCTACTGTACCTAACGCATTGCCCAAGTTGCCTGGAGAAGATTCTTGTGATACAGCTATTGCTCAACTGTGCCCTCAGCCTTCTACTTCCCAAGGTTTTGGCTTGAAGTTGGGTCCATCTTCTCAAAGACTACCCAATTCTAGTCAAATTAATCCTGAAACAGTGGGGAAAAATTGGAGATGGTTTGGTTCTCCATCTTCTTTCCAGCCGTTGCCTTCTTTGTATGAATCGTCTCAAAGAATGCCTACTATTGAGAGATCCTCTATCTCTGTAAAAACTGGCTTTTCTTCGCATCTAAATATGCAAGGAAATGACCTCAGATCCATGGAATCTGGTTCACCGAGTACAAGAAATCGGCTTCAAACGCATGCCATAACTGATGCTCCAGTAAAATCTGAGTCTTGGCAGGTAAACTTACCTAATTCTATTGCCAAATATTCACCTTTTACCCAGTCTTCCACTCAAGATGCACATGATCAGATTCCCTCAAAGCCTGTCGAAGAAAACTTCCCAGTTTTGGAGGCTTCACCTGTCCCTCAAAGGTCTGCAGTGTCAGACATCTCTCGACAGGATGAAAATTTCACAAAGCCTCATAATGTGTGGATAAATGTTCCTGCTCAACGACAACAATCTGGTGCCGTACCTGTCAAGTTTCATTCCAGTTTATCTTCCTATGTAGATCTGTCGAATAACTTTTTGAAAAGCACTTCTCCGATTCATGGGGTCTCAAATGACCAAAAATCTGTAAGAAGTGGGCATAAACCATTAGAATTTAGTGGATCTTATAATTCACGGAGCTTTGGATTCGGTGCTGGAAAAGAAATCTTACAGCAGCGAACAACTCCTGACATATTTGACACTTCCCAGTCCAGTGGTGTATCTCAAGGCCTAGACCATGTTTCAGATGCAACTGCGCATGCCTCAGCCTCATTGGTGTCTCATTCTCAGCAGCAGGATCTTGATAAGGTAAGTCATATTAACAGCTCTGCTTTAGCTTCCATAGAAAAAAAATCTTGATGCCTACCTTCAGTTAACCTGATCATATCCATAACTATCCCCTTCTTCACCAAGTGCAGGCGAGGAACAGTGTTGCTGAAGTTCAGCATGCTACAGAGCATCAGTTTCATAAATATGGTTCAAGTTTCAGAAAAAATTTGGACAATGGTCTGAATGAAGCATTACAGTCTAATCAAGCTTCATCTGTTGATGACAAAATGCTAAGCTTCTTAGGAGAAGCAAGAGATAGACACACTGTGAAAGCTTCTTCTCAGCCAACTCTTTTAACCAGAACTGTTCAGGACATGGTGACATTTAGCCACAATGACTCACAGACCCAATCTAGTGGCAATGGTCCACAGTCTAATCATACAAGTTATAGCCAGGTTAATTTGCAGATGGTACAATCCTGGTTTAAGCAGAATGGGTCTCTTCCGAATGGGCAAATGGTAAGAATGTTTGATTCTGGACTTTCAAGAATTGGAAAATCATCTCAGGATTTGGATATCCATTCTTCTATGGAGCAACTTTCATCTGCTGCTGATGCTGGTCAAGGGGGGATGATTTGGCCAAATGGAAGTACCACTGTAACAACAAATCAACAAGTAGGAGTGCCCTATACTTCAGGAACTTCGAATCAGCTAGCTATTATTCGACCCAAAAAGCGGAAAACTGCAACTATAGAGCCTTTGCCATGGCACAATGAAGTGACTCAAGATTCCAAAAGGGTTCGAAGTATTAGGTATCTCTCTTATTAATGCCTCTTCCTTTTTCATCCCATCATCCCAAAGCTAAGTTATAGTTTACTTGGTTTTAGGTTTTTTGTATTGTTCTTTCGTTGTTAATTGTGCATTGCTTTTTCTTTTGCAGTATCTCCGAAGAAAACTGGGCACAAGCCACAAATCGACTGATTGAGAAGGTGAGAATTGGTAAACTGTAAATGATTAAAAGATTTGTGTTTGCAGCCTAGGTATTGATTTTGCAATACGGTTCTTGTTTCCTTATTTTTGTTGCAGGTGGAAAATGAAGTGATTGAAGAAGTGCAACCAGTAGTTCGGTCGAAGAGAAGGCTAGTATTGACAAGACAGCTTATGCAACAGCTGTTTTGTCCTGCACCAGCATCGTTTCTATCTGCTGACTCAGCCTCAAATTATGATCTCATATCTTACTTGATATCCAGATTATCAATGGGTGATGCCTGTAGCCTCACTTACTGCGAAAGAAATGACTGTCTTGAGACTTTGGACTATAGTAATATGTGAGTATCACTTTCCATTAACTGTATGAAACAATGTTTTGACAAATCAAGACTGAATACTCTGTTTATTGCTAAAGAAACTTTCTTTTCACTCTAAACCTTACCATTGCCGTATAAATTTACCCAGGAATTCAGAAGAGCAGAAAGTTCCTGAGAGAAGTGATCAACAAGTCTTAGATGTTCTGGACAACTTTATTGATAAAGCAAAGAAACTGGAAAAAGACTTCCAAAGGTATAAAGAAGTTTTACAATGTTGCAAGGTGAATACGCAGTGTCACTGACTATTTGATAATATGTTTTCTAAACGTCATCCGTTTGATAATGTAGATTGGAGAAGACATCTGTTGTAGAGGTAAGATTGGAACTTCAGGAACTGGAAAAGTTTTCTGTAATAAATCGTTTTGCCAAGTTTCATGTTCGGGGACACATGGATGCATCTGGCATTCTTAGACCGACTCTGCAGAGATATTTTGCAGCATTGCCAAGCCCTAAGAATCTACCTGATGGGGTACAATGTCTTTCACTATGAGTATCGGCTGCATATCTCCAACTCAAAAGCCTCTTTATACCAATGTCATGCATTCCATAGAATACTCAAATGTCCCTAACCTTATGGTCTTAATTATGAAGTTGACATGCTGACTTGCAAGCAAGAAGTATGGTGTGAAATGGAATGCAGCACTGGTCAACACCAAGTACATAAGGGCTCTTTAAGGTTTTGAGTCTAGGCCTCTTGTTGTCATTTTTGAGAAAGTATATATTTTTTTCACTTGTATATTTTAATGGAATTCCATGGAACAGGAAGTATCCAACTAACGTCTTACAGGAAAAGAGGATCAGTAGTGTGGATGTTATCTGGTTCCTAACATAAATTAGCCAATTTTAGCTCATGTAATCTATGGCAGTAAATGTCTTTCTTTTCTGTCCCATATATTTCTCTAACCCATTTCAGCTCTTCCTGTTCTTAACCTGAGAAACAGGGTACCTGCCATTGTTGTAGACCAAGCAATTCAGGCAAATTCCATTTTCTGCTAGTTCCAACAGGAGCATGAACAACTACAAGCGGACCTTGTCCAACTTTAAAAGAATAACTAAACAAAAGCCTCCCTTTGAGTTGAGATGCCATTAAAAATCTGTGCTTTTATAAGCATTTGTTTTCTTTGAAAAGTACAGGGTATTGGACGTCACTCACCTCACTAGCATCTTAATGGGGACAGGAAAAGATCTTACCGAAAAGGTTACAGAACCTTCTAAATGCAACTTTTCTTGTTTTCATTGAAAAGTACCAAAGTATCAGACATTGATTCTGTTGACCCTCATTGTCCTAAGTCCTAACCTCTTTCTGCTGCATATGAGTAAAAGACAAGGATATGACTTGAAAAGCAGACTGTTTTTATGGGATTTGAGGATTCTAAGTTGTCCTTTCTTTGTCAGGAAGCAGGACACGTCAGTGGTATCTGATACTGTCATTAACTAACTACCTTCAGATCAACCTGTCAGTATCAGAATCTGTAACTGACTCATGATTGGCAAAACCTGAAAAGATACATCTATATATATATATAAGAAAAAGAAACAGAAACCAGTCAATTTTCATACTATACACACAACACACAAAGATACTAAGTGGGGCTGGTTAAGATCTTCTCCCAAGACAGGATTGGTGGCCTAGCAATATTTGGTGGGGGATGTGTTCATGTTTTCTAATAACTAAACAGGTTTTTGTAATCCTAAACTTTTATATCTCATGAAGAACATGGGTCCCATAAGTCACAAGATGATGTTTTGTTAGTAAAACTTAGTATTTCAGGTTCTGTCTCTGATGTGGTCCTGTTAAGTGACTTACATTTGTATCCTTATGCAAGTTGCTTGTCTCCTGAATTTCGTATCCTCAGCGCGTGTCCATCAAAACATAATCCCTATCAAAGAAGTGGCAAAATGACTTGTCCGTAAATAAATGAACACCAACAGTAAGTTTGGTCCTGTTCCTGAAGCATTGGAACAAGGAAGTAAGTCTCCAAGTCCTTGGGAAAAAAAGGAAAGGGATATTTGTTGTCTTCAACTTTGAAAGGTGTGACAATACTGGGATATCTCAAAATTTGATGTATATAGATGCTCTCTGCAAATATGCAAGTATAATGAGAGAAAATTTTATTTTCATAATGAGAACTCACAATTGTTAAACTTTGATACTTGCACAATAGCTCGAAAAGTAATTTCACATCTCATTTGGGAGCTGGGTTTTTTCGGAATTGAAAACAAGCCCAATAGTTGACGGGTTTTATCGCATGTGGGCTTAACTGCTTAAGTTATGACCAAGCCCTACTTCATCTTCCAAAAAGACTTTTTGATTAAGGATATTGTGATCCACTTTAATGTCTGTTCAGGCCAGCTAGGCCTGGAACTGATCTATAAGGCTTTAGATGAACTCTTTTGTTGTTGTTGGAGATGGGTTTTGGTAATAGCCCAAAACCCAATTCTTACAACATTTGTATCAGTTATATTCAATGCTGGATCAAACTTTATTGCAAGATTTACAAATTTTCACTAATATTCATTAACTAATACTTTATATGATATTTATTTTAATTATGCTAATATCATTTAAAATCTTCAATTTTGATTAAAAACAATAACAGAAATCCTAAAATAAAATTAAAAACTTGAGATTATAAGTTATAAACCCTTAACAACTTAAAGAGTTTCTTTTACTTACGAACTCTTTAACAAGATTTCTCTTTAACAAAATTTTTAAGTTATATATATTATATTGTAGATATTAACAATATTTGATTTAACTGAATTTCAGTCTAGTATAAATAAAAATTTTGAGATTGGAGGTACTCCATTTGAACTTGATCGACCTAATTCGAGCTTGACTATCTCCATTTGAATTCAGTTTGAACTGAAAATTTTTATTTCTTTTCAAGTCAATCCATTCGAGTTTCGAAAGAGGTTTAGATTTATAAGTCGAATTTCAATTTACACTCAGGTCTTATATTTTTTGAACCCAACTTAATCTACTGTTATTTTTGATAAATATTATAAATTTAACGGTAGAATATATGAAAATTTCATTTAGTTTGTGAATTTTTAAAAAATTTATAATTTTTAAAATTTTGAAAAAATCTTTATAGCTTAAATTTTTTAGAAAACTTTTTTTTATTTCAAATAATGCTTACGCAACTATTCAACTCAAATTTTAAACTTAAACTGAACTAATTAAATTCTCATTTAAAAAATTGTGATTAGGAGGGGGGATAAAGGGAAAGGTCCCAAATTCAGGAAATGTTCCATGTTAGACAAAACAAGTGGGGCAATCATAAACAAAAAGGGTTAGTCACCCATGTTTTATTATATTGACTTCTACCGACCAAAAATACAAAAGGAATAAAGCAATTACTAGCACATGGCTCATTATAGTGTTTCTCTCCTTTTTTTTAAAAAAAATCACATAATAAAAAATATCCCTCGTTAGAAAAAGGAGTTCTTGTTTTTTTATAAAATAAAAATTAATGAAAAAGATAAACGAACATATAATTTAGTCAAACATTATTTTATTCTTTTTATTTTTTGTATTTTTTGTATTATTTATTTTATTACTTATTTTATATTTTATTTGCATCTAGTTATTTATTTATTTATTTTATTACCATTTTCTTTTATGCCTAACTTTATTTTATTTTTATTTTTAATTATTATTACTTAATTATTTTAATATGTATCTTTTTTTTTCATGTGGATCTATCAGAAACAGTTTCTCTACCAATTAAGAATAAGACTGTGTGTTTCTAAATATCTTCAAACCCCGCACGATGAACATTATGTTTATGTAGATATTCACAATTCAAAAATACTAATAATAACCTATTTTACGTGTATTTAAAAAATAGTAATACACTTTTTAATTATAAAAAATTTATTAATGATGAATATTGTCTTCCCTTCTTTATCCATTGAGAAGAAAAGTGTCCTCCAAAATTTCGTTTTTCTTGGATAATTAATCACAATATTTTAAAAACAGGATCGGAAGTTAAACCAATAAGATAAAAGAATTAAGGTTTAAGCGGTATTAGACCGTTATAAAATTTGTTAAAGATTAAATAAAATTAAAGAATTTGAAATATGATTGAAAGAGATTATATTTACTTATAAAAGAATTTAAAGTTTGATTGAAAAATGATATTATTAAATAAAATTAATTGATTTATTTTAGTTTATAAAAACTTATTAATTTACTAAAATTAACCGGTCAATTAATAAATTGATTGATTTTTAATAACAAGAGTTATTGAAGTAAATCGAACCGAAAAGTTAAAAATAAAATAAAAAATTTGGACAATCCAAAATTTTTATAATCGAATCGACTGAACCGATTAGATTTTTTAACCATTGATTAATCTTCCAAATTTGCAATTTATCTAATAGATGCATAATCATGTGGGTTTGTTATAAGTGTCATTTTACATGATACACCCCATGGTTTTGGAAATCAAGCCCAAAACATTTCGAGTTTAGTATCGACCCGACTCAAATTAATAGATAAAATTTTTAATTTGACCAATTTAAGTCAGAGAGAAACTAAATTCAACAAAAAATTAAATTCATATTTTTGTAATTCAAAATTTGATCAAACTTTGAATTATTCATTTGATCATGTTCAGATCTGTGTCAAATAGGTTGAATTGAGACACTCCAAACACATTTCAATGCATTATCATCCCTATATTTATATAAAATTACAAACTTAAGTACAATATTTAAAGTAAAAATGACTCGACATCCTTATAATATGATCAATATTAAATTGGAAAGTCTCGAAGATGAAGCGCTGTCTCCTCGATTTGATGAGTTGCATGTAGGGAGTGTGGAGAACATGCTGTACATTTCATGCTGCTCATCTGTCTCACTCTTTTTCACATGCCAATCCCACTTACTTCCTTCCCTTTCAAGTTTCATAGCTAAACATTTCTTTTTTCCTATATTACAGAAAAACAAATAATATAAATCACAAAAATTTAAAATTGGATAAAGAGACACTTTTAAAATTTTCAGTAAATGCACAAAAAAAGGATTTATTACATGTAATAACTCTAAAATTATTATAATTATTCGAGTATTAAGTATTATCAAATTGTAATTTCACCTTATGAATTTGAATGTATTAATATTATCAATAAAAAATAACACGTTGACACGAACATGTTAATATTTTTTAACTTTTAAAAATTATCAATAATTTCCTTTTAATTACGAGTTTATAACACTCATACTCCTATCGTCTATTGTTGTTAAAAATTCTAACTTCAAACTATAAAACGACTTCATTTTTATTACGTGATACAACATGGTGCTATTTTAGAGTTTGCAATTAGGATTTTTTAGTACAAATTGAAGATAGGAAAAATGAATATTATAAAACCAAATTATAAGAAAGTTATTGGTGATATTAAAAGAGTTAAAGGATATATTAATAAAATATATCAAACTACATGAAGTCTCGGTCCAACCCAGAGTTATATGTTCGAGCCTTGGTCTAGTCTAAGCTCAAACTTGACCAGACTTAAGTGATTTGAAGCTTGATAGCCTAAGTCAAGTCTAATTGATTCATATTTCAAACCGAACTAGACTTGACCAACTCAAATTCGAGTCTAGTCTAAAGTTTGAAATTAAAAAGAAAGTCTGGGTTTGATCCGAAATCAGATCAACTCGAATTGAATCCATTAATATGGAGTCGGGATTGGTCAGGTTGGACAAAAATTATAATCACCATTTATGAGCATTGGTCTATCTATGTCATGTCCAATTCCTAGAGATCCTCTTCTTTCCTCACTATTACTCAATCTTTGCTCATGTGCTAACCCATGTGCTCTCTTTCCCTCACAAGGAGCAATTGCAGCTTTGCTGGCCCATATCACCTTCACATGCACCAACCTCAGTTTCCTCTTTGATTTTACTTATTTGCCCACATCCTCATTT
>JAOQMS010000001.1:27707730-27760680 GCA_027563885.1 Erythroxylum longipes | reverse complement strand
ATGGAGATTGTATTTGAATCGATATGGAGCAAACATGAAGATTGTAGTTTAATCAAATACAAATGTTGTCTAGATTACAGTGAAATCTCAACAAGATATTAAAACAAGTCCTGGTTGTTATGGAAGTCTATGGAAACATGCATGTGTAGCATCCTATGCAAAGTGTGGTGTGTGTTTTTTCTGTTGTGTGGTGATACACGTGATTATCGTTTTCTGTAAGGGTGGTCAGCGTACATGTGCGTGATTTTTTATCTGGCTTGGTGAGACAATACGTGATCATTGTTTTTAGAGTGGACAGCACATGTTGATTTGGTCTCCTTCCTGTGGCTGTTGTTTGCGCACGCGTATGTGGTGTTGAAGTTTTGTTTTGCTGCAAACCCAAACATACAGTGATCCATACGTGCAGCGAGGGTGTGTATCGCAGTGTTGATTGGCTGGGTGTTGCGCCTTCTGTTTTGGAGGCTTAGCATTCTAGCGGGTGATAAACGTGTTTCTTCTTGGAAGTAAAGTGATCAATTTCTGTGAAGAAAGTTTATCACGTGATATTTGGAGGAGACAAATTCATAGGGAAGTCTTCGTTAATCTCAAGTAGTTTGTTATTTTATTTTCTATTGATTAAATACTTGAGATATGTTTATTTGTTATTACTTTGAGTGAAAGTAGGTAGAAAAATCCTCTAACGAGGTTAGCACGAGTCGATCGTGTTATCGGGTGTGAAAGTCTTTCACGGGTAGTTAGCTTGCGAGATAGTTGCAGAGATTGAGAGGTGTTGTGTTAAATCAATTCTGTGTAATTCTATTGGACTACTGTGAAAGTGATTAAGCTGGGTGAGGGCCCCGCAGACGTAAGCCGAGTGTGCCGAACTGCGTTACCAAATTTTGATGTTTCTTTGTTATTTCGATTTTGTTTATTTTATTTTATTGACGGCAGAGAAGTTTGCGAAAAATTGAGAAATAATTAACCCTCTTCGGTTTTTCAGTATGATAATATACCAAATCAACTTCCTTATAACAAAGATATCTAAATAAATTAAAATACAAATAATGCCTAAAATAGAATAGTGCAACAGGAAGTAATGGCCGCCCGGCTGCTCGAATTCGAATGCTGTAGTTTCTGAATGTTGTGCATGATTGCATCAAGTAATTGCATTTCGGTTTTGCCTATAGCAAATATGTAATTTCAGTATTGTCGACTTTTCATGTAGTTTACTTATGTTGGTACCCTTGATTTCACCTGCAGTTTAGTTGTTCTTCTGAACAAAATTTCTTTTTCGTTTCTGCTTCACATAAAAGGTGTCGATGCCGTTTGACTAGAGCAGCAGGAAAGAGAGCAAGTGTTGTTGAATATCTTATTCAGGCATTTCTCAAACGTCTGGCTTCTCAGGGAATTGTAAACAAGCAGGTTGTTGAAATAAATGTTGGTTATTTCTATATCCGTTAGGTTTAAGACAAATGCTTTGTAGTTTGATTCAGCAAATGGGAAGCCTTGAAACAAATTTTCCGAACTGTACCATGCGTATTTTATATTTTTGTTTTAAGAATGGTTTGGATCGGATAAATATGTTGTTTGGTCTTTGAATATGAATTTGGGATATATGACACGTTACAGAAACTCCAGTAACAAGAACATTAATGTTGCAAGCAGTCTGAATTTGTTCAAAAAGCACCTCCAAGTGAAGTATTTTGGTATAAAAGTTAGATCATTGCAGGTACTGTTCCTAATTGTGTTATTAGCCATCCAAGCTTGCTTCAATATATGCATGTGATGAGCGTATCTTCTGTAATTGTTATAGGCATTAGGATTTGTTCTAATTGCTAGGCCTGAGTACATGCTGGAAAAGGACATCGGTAAAATCTTGGGGGCAACCTTATCTTCCGGCTCTGATGTTCGTTTGAAGGTAAAAGGTGATCCACTTTTCCTTACTTCCGTTGTCGGTTTTCACCATATGCTAAAGTCATACTTCTGATCAGGTCAAAGCATTGCAAAATATGCACGAGTATCTGCTTGATGCGGAAAACCAGATGGGAGCCGAAAAGGCTAGTAATAATGTTATTCACGATTCTGTAGAGGAAGGTAACAGTGTACCTGTTGCCGCAGGTGCTGGTGATACTAACATCTGTGGAGGTATAGTTCAGTTGTACTGGGATCATTTTTCCATCATTCCTACATGCTGGATTTGAATGGTACAGCTCAACAAGAGCCAGCTACTCATCCTGATTACGGTCCCTTGAGTACATTTGATTTGAATGGAGCAATTCAGGAACAGCTTGATGAGCAACATACTGTGAATACTACGGTTTTAAGAGATGCAAAATTTGATTCTTTAAGTTCACATGAACCGTGCAGCATTTCCAAAGATGGTATTGAGAAAATTCAGGTAATTCTGAAACATCTCAAAGATTTAATGTTTAGTTATATCTGTAATTCCTGGATAGTCTTTTGAGCAAGGAGAAACGGAGTCACAATTTCTTCTTCCATTGTTAGATAATTTTGCTTTGGCTGGGATGAAGATTGGAGAACGGTAAATAATAGTCTGACACGATGAACTAATGTATATATTCTTTCTCCATATTCTTTTTTTCTTTTTCTTTTATCTCTATTTTCGTTTCATATCAAGGCAATTTAAATATCTTGACCCTTTGCTCCTCCCTCCATTGAAGAGCTTTTAAGCTGAGCTGCCGCAGATTTTGCTTCTAACTGCTGTTTTGCTTATACAGGTTGATTGACTATCTGCGACTGCATTGCAACTCAAGAGACACTTGAAAATAGTTTATAGTTTGAATGATGCCCGCTGCCGCTGCTAGGTAATCGATTTTAAAGATTCATCTCCACTTGCAAGATTTTTAGGCCTCTGATTAACGTTTGTGGTGTATATACACCCACGGACAGGCATTTTCTCCAAAAGAACCCCCAAAACCAGGAGAGAATCTCTCAAGGCAGAACGTTCCCTTTGATATTAGCAACACGATCGCCACAGTGTCATCCACATATCAAGATTTGTTGCAAAGGTATCAGGTATAAATCAACGTAGCTCCTAGGAGGATTGATTAATTCTTCTGTAGGAAGGTCCATTGTTTTGTCTCTCTAACTTATCCTTTTTGCATAAAAACTTTGTGGCTGTATTATTGCACAGGAATTCAAGAGTGCTTTAAAAGAAGATGCCATAGATTACACAATTTATACAGCAAACATCAAAAGGAAGCGCCCTACCCCGAGAAAGAAATCTGGACGTGCAATGGGGTTAGATGACGATTATGACGATGAGGATTGGACAGGTGGGATCGGGGGCTAAGTAGTAGCGGCACGAAATTGAACGCAAGAGGAGTTAGGCAGCGATGGTAGTTTCGTGAATAAACAACATGTAGGCTAACATGTACATTATGTAGAGAAGGGAATAGTGATAGGATAGAATGATAGCTGAAATATAGAATTCTGGTAAGATCGATTCAGGATCATGGGATCCTTTTCTATCAGATAGGAAGGGCTGTTGCACAAAATGTATTTCTAAGTAATTGCTCCATAGATCCTATATCTATCTATATGAAGAAGAAATCATGTAACGAAGGAGGTTCTTATTTGTACAAATGGTACTTCGAACTTGGAAAAAGCCTGAAGAAATTAACAATACTTCTTTATCTTTTGAGTTGTTCTGCCAGATCGGTTGCTCAAGACCTTTGGTCTCTACCAGATGGAGGGGAGGGTGGTGCTTTCTCTGCTTGATTCAATTTTGCAGATTACTCAACACAAGGCAAGTACTGTCATTTTATTCATTCAAATTCAAGATTACTGCATTAGTTGCCAGCGAGATATTGGATAGTTCCATCTCTTCATGTTAAAATATATGAACTGCTCTCATTTTAGGATGCTAGAATTGTAAAGAGCAAGCCTGAAAATGTCATACAACTCTTCAATTGAATGAAATCAATTTTCTTTCCGTTTCACGTGTGCTCGGAATGTACTCTTCGAAGTTATGCTCTCTTACTGCAGTAAAAATCTTAGAAACAGATTAGGTGGTAGAACCGGAAGTATCTCCTTTTGTTGTTTTTATAAAAAGAAGGTTTCTTTCTGAATATTAGACTCTTCTACCTTATGGGTTGCAATATATTTACCTTAAGCTTACTAAATCTGTGTTTCTAAACATTTCAATCATCTGAAGCACAAGATGAGTAATCTTCTGACAATAGGATACTTAGACTAACATGTGGGTTCTCACAAATTGACACTAGAGAGGCCAGAAAAAGTTGTACCGAACATCATGAAGATCGAAATCAGAAATTGCAGCTTTCAGCAATTACTGAATCTCCTGTATTCTAAGGCTCCCGTATTGTTCTACATCCAAATAATGGAATTTATAACTGGAGACACAATAGAGATTTTATTCATAAATGTAACAGAAGTAACATGAAAATTGAACTTGTTAAGCTACTTCTTCAGGTGCTGCAGTGGATTCTGAAGGTCTCATGGTGCAATGACGAACAATGGCTGCATGATCGGAAAAGGTGAAAGTTCAGTTACTATATGAAGGAACTGAATATGGAAAGAGAGGGGGAGGGACAGAGGGGAGGAAGGGCGATGGAGATTACCACGTCCATGCTAACTGGTTTCCCGTCCTCCACTAGAATCTCAGCTATGGTTCCAGATTGATCAGCCTAGGAAACCACAAAATGAAATGAAGTTAAATGACATGTCAGACGAGATCTCCTGTTTCTTGGATGAAAACTATCTTTCGGGAAAAAGTTAACTGTGAAAGTCCAGAGAAAACAAGCAAATTGGTAAAGAGCAGATGAGTACTTCAATTTCATTCATTAGTTTCATGGCTTCAATGATGCAAATGACCTGTCCTTTCTGCACTTTGTCTCCCACCTACAGAAAATGGATAGAATGGACAGCATGTGAGTGGAAAATTTTTCACTTTTTCCAGGAAACTCTGAACTGGAGCATGTTCTGCATGTCAATAGTTGGTGTTTTGCACAACATGTGATGCACCCACTCTTAGAATTCAATCGTCAATGAACCATGCACTTACCTTCACAAAGGGAGGTTCACCGGGTGCTGGACATCGATAAAATGTTCCAGCCATGGGGCATTTTAGCGCAGGAAGTGATGATGCGCTTGTTTTTGGTGGTGGCAAGGCAGGTGAAGGGGCCACAGGAGTTGAGCTTGCAGGAGAAGGTGCTGAAGCAGCTGGTGGTGGTGGGGTTGGAAGCATGGGCTGTTGGTAAGAAGCCTGCATTGCAGCAACAGGAGCTGCTGAAACTTGCTGCTGCAAAGCTTCCTTTTTCCTTATTATGAGCTCACAGTCTAACTGCTTCAGTTGCAGCTCAACAATGTCTCTCGAATCCACAAGTCTGTTTACAAAATTTGCATCAACTCAAGCAGCAAACAGATTCATGTTTCTATCATGAGGCAAGTATTAAGAATGAAAATTCGATCCATTTTGACTTACTTGATAAGTTCTGATGCTTGTGTCATAAATGTCGAAATTGACAATGCATCGGGAACTTTGGCTTCTGCAGGCAAGTCTTTCTCCTCTGGTGATGCACCTTTAGACTTTGTGTCTGCCACTGGTGCAGAATTTGAAGATTTAACGGCAACAACCTTGGATCAAACATGGAAGTCAATTACAAAAGAGATAACAATGCTTCAAGCAAGATTGAACACTTCCACTAAGATGTCACAACTTACATCGTTGAGATGAGACTGCAGCTTTCGAACACCAAATTGCTTCGTATTTGGCCCCTACACAGCAGAACAAGGTACCTATTACAAAGAATAGTATTTTGCAGAACATTTACGCAGAACAAATCAAGCATCATACAATTACTCAGTTAATTCTCTTCATGAAGCATAAAGGTTGAGTAGACAGGTTGAGAATGGAAGCCCAAGCACATAATAACAATGAAAAATCTTGCATTTTCAAATGGAAAAGGTGCGATATTTCATTCATTACTAAACAAAAAGATTGCACTTAAACCTCTCACTTTCCACCCTTTATAATTACCAAACAAATGAACGTGGTCATTGCAAAAGCATGGCTCAACCTGATATGTTCCTTCTTTTTACAATTTCTCCATCATTCCATAATCGTGAAATTTGGTTCCTTTCATGATAGTCCCGAATGGGTATGTAACTAACTAAAGAAGGGAACGAACGAACAGGAAAGATGAGACTGACCTTAAGTCCTGAAACGGAGAGATTAGTATCGGAAACAATAGGAAACAAGTTGCTCTGCTTTTGGTGTGAAATGGATCCAACCCCAGAAGCCAAAACGGTCTTGGGGCATGGAACCCAGATAGAAGCCATGTACCCTTTTGTCGTTGGAGTGAAACGAAGAAAATGGAGGTTGAAGATGATTAGTAATAGGAGAAGAAAAAATGAAAAAAGAGAAAACCCACCTGAAGATCCAAACTCAAAGACAGCTAAAAACAAGAGCTTTATGAAATGGGGTAGCTAAAAACAAGAGCTATATGAAATGGGGATTGTGTATGGGGTTGAAGGAGATATGTAGAAGAATAAGAAGAAGAAGGTGGCGATGGGATCGAAGACGAATCTGAGAAACCAAAAAACCTCTACAAAGTCTACAACAACTATAACTATGTTGTGCTTTTTGTCTTCAACAGAGGATGGATGGCAGCGATACTTACGAAGCTGTACCATCAACTAACCTCAACGGCATTTAAATATTTTTATACCCCACAAAATATAAATATAATCTCACTCTTCTTTTTGTCTTTTCTGAATTGTTTATTTTGTTTGATTTAATCTATTAAAATATGTTTTATTAATAAGATATAAATTATATACACACTTTTAAGTTTTAACATTTATTTCTGTAGATTACACAATTAAATGATTCAAATATAATTTACAATTTTTAAGATTTATTTAATGAAAACCAAAGTTTAATGAATTAAACAAATTATTAGTAAAGTTTAAAACTTTATCCTTTATTTTGTGACTTTGGTTACTGATGTTAAAAAGAAAAGTTGGGATAATTGGTTAAAAAAAAAAAACCCAACTTACAATCTCAAATACAAAACATATGAAGACAAGGACTAGAAGCTCAACATGTTAGTAAATATGACATTTTTCATTATGTGCAATGCCAACCTCAGTAACAGCCAATTAGAACAGACTGCATGCTTATTTACTTCAAATCTGAATAGCATTACAGCAACAAAAAAGGAGAACTTTCAAAATTTGAATCAAAATGCGGGCCCTGAGGGCTCCTGAGACGTACGATTCTGTAATAACAACAAAACAACCTGCAAACCACCCAAATTGGATGGCAATTCACTACTAAACACAGTACCAATCTAGTAGCGGTTCATGTAGGTCCGACGTCTGAACCAGTTGTAGTCTGGCAATCCCTGGATAGGACCCAAGGCAGCTATTGCAACTTCCTGGAAGTATCAGAAAGATCATTTTTTCAAAGACATAAGGGTGTGTCCCGGCGAAATATTGTCAAAGGCAATAGGCATGTTATTGCCAAAAGGTCCAACAGTAGATGTTTAGTGGTCAAGAACCTACCTTGTCATGAATAAACCGATTAGCTACACGTTTGATGGTTGCACGATCAACAGCATCAATCCTAGCAAATAATTCAGCAAATGGGATTCTTCTACCATATGTAAGTAGCTGCACCCATGAACACAGCGAGGTTATGTGAAATTAAATATGGATTAATACACTTCATTATGATTAGATTTGTTGTTATGATGTTTAGTGATTTGCTATAGTAACAACAGCAAGCACCGATTTTGACGGTATCTCTATAAGTGGTTAATATGGTTAACACGACTAATCTTCAGACAGAAACTTCCAAGTTACAAGATGCGAATCAGTACATTCTGAGCCAACAAATTTATTCATTTTGCTGCATTATGAAAGGAATAGATGTTATACCTGTCGCCCTATATCTTCAGCTACAGGACTGGTTCCATCTATGTGAAGTAATAAGGATGATTTCAACTGCAGTCATGCAAAGCATAAAAAATGAGCACCTATGCTATAATCGCCAGCTGATGAAGGATATTCATGAAGATAAACATGCAAATTGAATGATCAATATAAAACACAATATGCACTGCTTCACTTCAAAGTTGCTTTTTTAACAATGACTCAGCTGATTGCTAAACCTAAGACATTTAAATAAACCTACAGTCAAAGTTTCCACACGGCTAAGAAACAAGATAAACAACTAATAATCTCCTTGTTATTGTAGCGTCTACATCACTAAAAGGGGGAAAAAAAAAAGACAAAATATCTCTAGGTAAGATTCTCTCTTGTTACCTATACTTTCGGAAGTTTGTAACAAGTGATGCCCCATAATTTAGCAGATTAAAGCTGGTTGATAAAGCATATATCCAAAGAAAACAGTTAAAATAATCACCATAGACAATAAGTCATAGCATGACAGCAAATTAGTAGACTGTCAAGCATGAAACAAATCCTGACATGAAACAGTATTTGAATGGTAACGTGAAGATCCAATCTTAAAATAATGCATGCCATTGCCAACTACTGAAAAGATGTTGAAATAATAAGCACATATCATCTTCTATCCTGCCTCCAACATACATACATCTACAAAGAATCATATCATCATGAGACTGTACAAATCATCATGAGACTGTAGAAATCAACAGCTACCTGATTACGAGCACGGATTACATCATCTTCTGAAACCTGATAACATAACTTGGTTGTCTCATGCATAATGGCCCAAGCTAAATCATCCAATACATCAGGCTGAAATAACACAAAACAAAATTTTTCATTTAAGATAGAAGCCAAATGTCCCAAAAAGATTCAGCAGAAAAAAAACTGCACAAAGATGATTTAAAGAGCATCTCAAATATTTCAATAAACTAGTATATTAGCTGAGGAACTCGCTGACCATAATAGCATCATTATATAATCTACAGATACGTCATCAACCATCTACTTACAAACCAGAGCCAAGTGAACAAAACAAGCAAGACCCTGGGCTACAGTTCATTTGGAAACAGTTGCTCCCTTGGCATATATGTATAATAACTTTATGAGAAAAGAGTTTTCTTTTCTCTTGATAATAAGCGACGTTACCAATATTTATAGGACAAGGGTTTAGCAATCAGTGCAAGTCAAGGAGTGGCTTACCTTTGCAACAGCATAAACACCAAAAAGACCAGTGTCTCTATAATTGGTGTTGAAAGCCATCATACTTTCTGCTATTTCATTAATTCCAACCCTTTGAGCCAGTTCGGAGCTGTTTTAAGGATAAAGTTTTGATCAATATCTTAGAAAGAGGAAACCTTGGGCACAAATGTCAAATGCAAGATTTGAAATCTTAATGAATTTCTGGCTGATCATTAGAGAAGTTGAATGGCATAATTGTCCTAGCAGCTATTGGAGCCTTGCACTAATTTGCTACCTATAACCAAATTTTAATCTTGCATATGATGATAAATCCCCCTGATCAGAATTCCCCTCTTGTAAATAGCTGATGATAGTTTTCCAGATCAAGAAGGGACTGCGGGCAGGATCCTTACCCCATATGCTTCCCTCCTCCGGCACTTTTATTCCATGAACCCAACATAGCTTGCATGACCATCAGACCAATGGAATCTGGATCTGTCCAAGGTGCTCCTTCAAAAGCTACCGCAAATTGTGCCAAAGGAACATCATCATCAATTATCCTAACCTGATAGGCCAGAGCAACAATTGAACTTAACAACTCAGATAAGGGAAGCTGCTCCAAAGAAATTAGAGATCATTATTCTCCGACCTCAGAGCCAGTGAAAAAGGAGGGCTCCTTTGCAACCAACTGTGAAGCAGTAGTTGGATCGGTTGATAACTTGGTAAATAATCTCTGAACCAGCCCAACAATATCTTCGTGCTTAACTGCTCCAGAAGCAGCAATGACCTAAGAGAAGGTCAAAAAAAAAAAATCAGGAACAACATCAGTATAACCTTCTAATTGAGTAATAATATTGAAAGACAAGTGAACCGACAAAAATTTGAGTACTTTAGCTCATCACATCACAAGAAAGGATTCAAAATTAAACAGAAAAGCTTTCTTGGTTCTTTTAGTACCATTCTAGGAGCCGTGTAGTGTGTCTCTATATAGTTCTGAAGATTAGCCTTGGTAATTGACCTGACATTTTCAGCAGAGCCGAGAATGGTTCTACCCAAAGGAGTGTACTGGAAGGCAGTTGCATGTAAATGGTCAAAGATAACTTCCTCTGTTTGCGCTTCAACCTAAAAATATTGTGCCAGCCACCAGTATAAACAGAAAATTTTATCAGAGCAGTGATACAGCAAGTTCAAAATTTTAAAATTAACATAGGAAAAATCTGAACACCAACACCACCCGTGAACAATCACAACAGTAACATCCCTCAAGCTACAGATAAATAACACATTTTGTCACTCCAAGAACACGACCCATAACCCGCGTTATAAACCATGGCCACAAAACAAAGCAACAAAATTAACCCAAAATAAAAACTTCAAAAACAAGATTAAAAAAAGTGTACCTCCTCCATTTCCCTCAAAATCACATCCCTCTCACGATTAATTCGATGCTCATCAAACCTCGAGTTCTGCAAAATATCAGCCAAAATATCCAACGCCTTACCCACATCTTTATCCAAAACCTTAGCATAATACGTTGTCTGTTCCCTACTAGTATACGCGTTCAGATGTCCACCCATGTTCTCGATTTCCTCCTCTAGCTCTCTCGCAGATCTCTTCTCAGTGCCCTTAAAGATCATATGTTCCAGAAAATGCGCGGTCCCGCTGGTCGCATCTGTCTCGTATCGGGAGCCAGCGTCGATCCAAACGCCGACGGTGGCCGTCTTGGCAGCAAGCGAGGACTCGGTGGCGACTCGGAGGCCGTTGGGGAGAGTTGTGACGCGAGTCTCGGGAGCGGAGAGGATGTGAGTGTGAGACGTGGTGGTAGGGATTGGGGAGCCGTATTTGAGGAACCTAGGATCTGGATTCTCTAGGATTTTGATCTTTTGTTTGACGGATTCCGCAAGGCGGTCGTAGATCATGGCATTTGGGGCCGGAGGAGACGGCGGCGACGAGGGAGATGGAGACGTGGCGGGAGAGGTGGAGTGACTTCTGAGAATAACAGCGGCGGATGATAAATGAGGAGGAGGACGGCGGTAGCGGCGAGCGACGGCGAGCAGGTGCTTTAGAGCCATGGTCGGAAGCTGTTGTGGGGGTCCTAGGGTTCGGAGATTTAATCTACACTCCAATTGAAGCTCCCTCTACAGCGAAAAGAGGGTAGCTTGGTCTACTAAATGAGCTTTGACTCCTGAACATATCAGTCGATGCGACGTCGTATTCAATGTTCTACTACTAGGAAGTTTTGACATTTGTTAATGTTAAAGATTTATCCGATAAAATAAAATATTTAAGTTTTAAAAGATTTAATCCGCATTATATATAATAAATATTAAATAAAATTTAAAATAAAATTAAAGAAATAAATTATTTTTATTATAAACTAAATTTTAATTAAAAAATAAAATTAAGATTGCCAAACAACCAGCTTTTTTTTTATTTGATTATCAACAAATTTCTTTTGATTCTATTAATTATCATTTTGTTAATCCATGAACAAGATCTATATAGACAAATAAACTCATGCTCTAATTATAGGGAAATAAACAAGTTATTATCAAGCTTGCTTCAAATTGGCTTGGAAATTAGCTTGATCATCTAGTTGTTTTCGAATGGATCATTTCCCGACCCTATATATTAGTAATGGTCACAATAATATTGTTGAAGCTTAAATCGATCAATTTTTAATAATAAAGATTATTAAAATAAATTGATTTAAATTTTTTTAAATTCTTTCAAAATTAAATTGACGATTTAATCTTTTAATCTTATTTTTGTTTTACAAGTTCCCTTTTTAGTCCAACATTGTTCTCTTTTTTCTTTTACTTTTTGCCTTTTGACTTTTTAGTTAATTCAAGAATGAATAAGATTGTCTCATAAATTTAGGATATTGCATTTATTCTCAATCATTAACCTTCTTCTCTCAAACCCTAACATCTTAACCCTAATTCAAGAATGAATGGGAATTTCCCATAAATTTAGGATCTTGCATTCATTCTCAACAATTATTCTTCTCCTCTTGAACCCTAATGTCCTAACCCCAAAAGGGAGCTTGAGTTTGTACAAGGTTTGCCTTTCAACATTCAACAGAATTATTGAGTTATGTAAAGATAACAATGGATCAGACTCGAAGGCACACAGGTGACACAAAAGCTTCACATCACTCCGGTTTTGGTTGACTCAGCCGGACCGTGAAACCCAACTATCAAAACAAATTTTACCTAGATTATGAGAAATGCGAGGTACACCCTCTTCAGAAATCAGTAATCCCAATGTAGACGAGATCGATGACCTCCTAGTGAAACTTGAAGTTTAACTTCTGCCTTTAAGCTCATGATAGATAGATTGAACTGCAATAAAGTACAGGGATGGCACTAAAATCCGGTAAAAGTCTTTGAATGGGGAAATGACCCAAAATTGCCATTGATATCTAAGAATTCTCAACAATTGGAGTCGAACTGCAATAGTAATTCTTCCATTAAGATTCAAACTAAACTATCAAAAACAGCCTCCTTTTCCATGGGAATTGTCTTTTATCTTCAGTTGATCAGGGGGCAACCACAATCCGGCCAGCGACTTGATCAAGATCCCGTTGACCACTAGATGTGATTTTCCTTCCACTAATACAAGAACATAAGTCCAATTATTTACAGATTTCCGACAAAAATGTTACAGTAAGTAAAATCTCATTGCTCATAATATGATATTAGTTGAAATCACAAAATAGGTATCTTGAGAAAGGGAAAGAGTAAGGGTGTAAAAGATTAAAAAGCTCACCCCTTGGTGTCAATTTCGATGATATTCATGCTCTGCAACTGTTGAAGAATGTGACGTGCAATAGCACCACTGCTCTTGCAAAAATGGGGAGGACGGCTTCCATTCCTCTTGCTTCCACCATAGATTCTACGGAAAGCACCCACGCCTAGGCCTCCCCTCAAGTAAATCTTCCTTGCCATGGAGGCTAAATTAAGATTGAGAGAAAAACTATAAGTACCAAGAAGCTAAAATTGCATCACAAGCACTATAAAGAGAAACATAGGCCTACCAGCTCTAACGTAGTACCAGTCCGGGTCATAAGGTGCAAGCTCCTTCAGCGTACCAGTCTTTACGATATCAGTCCATGGGGGCAACTCAATCTGATTTAAGTAAAATAAAGTCAAACGTTTACACCCAATTCACCAAAGAATAATACATGTCATTTCGTCAGCTGGATCAGGCAGACTTTCTTCCAGGTAAAACATCTTATGAATAAACATCATTCAAGATACAAAAGGCTCTTCAAGGCTATAAACCCAATATCCAGAACCACTGATTATGCCAATTATTTAAACTTCTTGAGGAGAAGAAGTTCTAGTGAAGTATTAACAAGCAGTCAGCCACAACAATAATGTAAAACGCGCATCGATTCAATAAATTGAGTCAATTCTCTAAAAGCATCTTAGGTTGCAACATGCAGCATATATGCCAAGAACTAAGCACTTACATAATGCAAACACCAAAATATCGACTTCTCTAAGAACAAAACCAATCAAGATGGATCAGCAATAACCAAACCTATTTAACAAAAATCACAAATTTCAAAGCTCTAGTTACCATGAAAACGTGAAGCATATAACATCTAAACAAATAGTTCCAATCCAAACAAAAGTTGCAGTATGACCACCATAAGATCTAATGATAACAACTTCTACTATGAATCCGAAACTATAATCATTCAGAACCTACAACTTTCCACTCTAAAATTAAAGCTTTTCCATCAACTAACATCACCAAATACAACTGGATTTCCATCTTTCACGAACAGACCGAATTCACCAAATCGAAGTACAAATCCAAATTCAGATCAACCTACAGGTTAAATTGTATATAAGCATACCTTTCCAGATCGCTTGAGATGGGCAGAGTAAGCCCTAACGAACTCGTGGGGCGAGACGTCCTTAACAGTCTTAGCGGTCGCCATTCCTGATCTCTTCTCTCACTCTCTCTAGGGTTTCTGTTAGTGTCTGCTACACTTTGATGCATTAGGGTTTTATCGTGCGTTTGTTCTGGTAATCGTACTTCGGGTCGGGTTCCGTAATCGGTATTTATGTGGGCCTGTGCTGGACTTAAACAAGTTAGACTGTTAGAGCCTAGAGATCCAAAAGAACATAGATATAGTATAGAAATAAAAACATTTATTTTTATTTTTCACAAAAACAAACATTATTTTACAATAATTTGCTTTTCACTTATTTTAAAAGATATATTATTTAAAATTATTAAAAATATATTTTTCAGTGTTAAATATTTTAAAGATAGAATATTTTCTCAAATTTTAATTTAAATTCTTTTAATAGAACCATCGCATTATTAATAATAATATGGGAATTAAATTATATACTTAGCTATTAATATAATTTATAATTAATTATAATACACAAATTAAATTATGTGAATAGTACGAGAGCATGGAAGCTTTTATTAAAATAATTTAAGAGAGGAATAATAAAAGATAAAAATTTAATATTATAAATATTTTTCAAGTAATTTAAAATAATAAAAATGTTTCTAAAAATTAGTAGATATTAGTACTTTTACCAATATATTCATATATATACTATTGTTATCATCAATATCCAGTTGAACTCCTGTTGAGGCGCGAAGTCTGGAAAAGTCCAATAGTATATAGTCTTACTCTTACTTAATAAAGAGATAGTTTCCGATAGAACTACATTGCAATGTATCGTGAATTTTTTTTTCTAAGAGATCCTAATTTGTTTCTAAGAAAAGGGTGACTTGTTATAAGTAAAATAGGACTTTCCCCTTTTTCCTTGTTTCATTGTTTTCTATTCTGTTGAAATTTTGAAGGTTGAAAAAGTCGTGAAAAAGAATTAGACATTTGTCTTACTAGTTAACAATTCATCTTAAGAACAAATTCTGATCATTCTAAACTCTCAGAAGATTTATAAGATTCAGTGCATGATCTGTTAACCAAATCCAGCCATCTTTGCAAGGTATTGGCATATGTTAGAAGCTCTTAATCTCAACATCTGCTCATTTCAGTATTTGTTCATGCTGTCACCAAGAATTAGGGATGGCAGAAACAGCAGGGAGATCCGCAATCAAAGGATCAAGGTTGAGTTGACCAGGCTCATACTTGAGGGAGTCATTCTAATCCGAACGATCCAAAGTAGTTCGAACAAAACAACATGGTCAGTTTTAAGAAAATGATGTCCTGATTAGACGTTGAACTGTCAAAGCCTAGTAAGTCATGGCCCGAATCAAAGTTATTATGCCCATTCCAAAAGTTTGGAACCACTTTGCTTTTGATCATTTTGCAGCTTTTGTTTCTTTTCAACAATAGAACTCTTAAAAATCCAAAAGGGGGCGTTTCTATCTCGCACCTACACTTCTGAGTAATGCTAAAATCTAACACAAAGAGACAACTTTGCAAGAGTTGCAAGCATTTCAGTTTTCAGAAATTAAATCTCAAATGAATAATTATGAGTCTTCACTGCAGATGCAGAAATGGAGAGTGTTGTAGGAAGGAACAAAATGGAGGCATGGGAAGATAAAATAAAGATACAGACTCTAAAGTTAAGAACTTTACATTTCTTCATAAACATTTCGAATTTCCAAAAATTGCAACTAAATTGGTTGCATCATTTACAGACCACGAAAAGAATTTCAGGGTCCACGGTTCAAAGAATCAGGGATCATGTCATTTGAAACTTCTACTACTGCCTTCTCTATTGCCTT
Organism: Erythroxylum longipes; assembly: GCA_027563885.1. Taxonomy (NCBI): domain Eukaryota; kingdom Viridiplantae; phylum Streptophyta; class Magnoliopsida; order Malpighiales; family Erythroxylaceae; genus Erythroxylum; species Erythroxylum longipes. The sequence continues at coordinate 27,744,828 of JAOQMS010000001.1, read as the reverse complement.
ACTGTTGGTAAGTAAAGGTGTCAATGTCATTCCATGAAAGACAAGGTTTAACCTTCTTATGTTGAGGCATGTGAAACTTTGGTTCTTTAGGCAAAGTTGGATGCTTTGTTGATCTGGATAAAAATCAACAAAATTGTGAACATTTCACTGAAACTTTATATAAGCATATATGATCATTTGTTTATTTCATGCCAAAAAGGTTTACCTTCTCGGGACGAAGGGCCGATCAAAGTATGGCATGGGTTGTGCTTTTGGAACGAGTTCCTTTCTCAATCTGCGGACTTCTTCTTCTTCTGCCATCTATACAAGAGCAAAATAATAGATAATCTCATTTGATGCGGCACAAAAAACCTCCATGACTTTATTCAGTTCCATTTATTTGATGCAGTACAAAAAACCTCCATGACTTTATTCAGTTCCATTTACCTTTTGAAGCCTCTCTCTTTCAATCTTGTATTGTTCAACTAGATTCATCTTCTCGGCTACCTGTCATGTAATGAAAAGATGAACTTATGATAAATTTACCTTTCTAGTCCAGCTGGTTAGTCTTAATAATTTGCTACTATCAGCAACAAGTAACACAAAGTATATACTAAGGAAGCCTCTAGATCACAGAAGTTATAAAAAATCTCAATCTGAACATACCAGCAATATAGATTCTAACTTTTATCTAGGTTCAAAAGCAACAGGTATCTGATGCTGTCAGTAGGGGCAATATGCACCATAATTTTCAAGACAATTACATACACTTTTATCATTCTAATCAAAAAGAGAGCAAAAGCTTGCTCACGATAATTGTGGCCTTTCAGCCCTTACGAGAAAGTGATGAGTTATAACATGCTCTGGCTGCCGATGAAACTGGATCCTAAAGTGTTGACTATACAACAAGAACAACTGATATGTTTAGAGGATTACCTGATAGTCAAACTCAGCACGTTCTAGTGCCCGAACATCACTGTGAAGCTGGAGATCAATTGGCCTGGTATTCTCCTTCACTGGGGGTTTGATTAGGTTCTGAAAAAGAAAACATAGGAAGTCATAAGAAATTAACTGACAAGAGCAGAAGAATAAATTATAGTAAATGCTCCATTGCATTACTATGTCAAGCTTTTGGTCTCCTTTCCTTCAGCATAATGACATCGAGAAAATAACATTTAGGCCAAGATCAGTTCATTGATGGCTGAGAACATAACAGTTCCCTATTGATATACAATACACAGCAACTAGAACAATAGAATGATTCAGGTGCTTCCCTGATATTTAGGTTCGGAACATGAATGATTCAAGATGTTTAACACGATTAATCGATACTACTTATTGCGAATCTGATAGGTTAAATCAGTTTTTTAACTTTATGTTCGGACAAGAGTCTTTAAGATACCACACCTCTGGCTCATCTGTTGTCCATGGAAGACCTTGTGCTATAGGATTTCTCTGCTTCTCCTCCTCCACCAGCATTTCTTTTATCTTCTTCGCCAATTCGTCCTCCTTCAGTTTTCCCCTTCGCTATAATGATCAGAATGAAACATTACTTAACAGGCTTAACTTTCCATCTTCAGTTCTCAGTAAAATAGTTTATACCTCTGTCCTTAGCTTAAATGGCTTTTGGCTTGTGAGTCTTAGTTGCTTCTTCTTCCTCCACCTTCTTGTCCCCATTGTTCCACAAGATTCAGAACTCTAATTCATAACAAAAATTGCAAATCCATCAGGTGGAATATTATATTTCAATTGTAAGCAATTATGAGGAGTTAACAGCTCACGTTTCTTCTGCTTCTCCTGCCTCCATTAGATGTCCTGCTAGACACACTAAAATTTGGGAGAAAACAAAAAAGAAACAACAGCTTAGGACGTGAACATACTAAAGCATCAAAAGCAAATCCAAACTTGCAGGTTCTATACAGATAATTGGTAATAGTCACTACTCACTGACCTGCTTTCACTGCCATCCCGGGAAGAGGAAACAGAAAAACTTGAATCCAAACCAAGATTCTCCGATGTGAGAAACAAACCAGATGGGCAGAATTCAGAACCAAGGCCCTGAGTTTCTGATACATTAGGAGGCTCTAATTCTGACAATGAAGACGAGACCACTGTGACCTTTGTCTCTTCCAATTCGGAACACTGCAAGCCTGGCAATGCCCACTGCATTGCCTTCTTTTTGACCTCTCTAGTCTCTTGTTTTTCCTTATCACCAGCTTCCTTTGAACTAGGCATCAAACGTAACTTTTCGAATGTGTTAACCAGATGCTTCACCTTTCCAAATTCAGGCACACTATTCCTGGCCTCCTCAAGCAATCTTTCTCTTCTTCTCTTGATTATAGAATCTCCCATTGAGCCCAATTGCTCAGTTTGACTCGGAATTTTCTTAACAGATCCATACCTATCTTCACATTCGAGATTCTGTGCCGAAAAATCATTCTCCATTGCCTCATCTCGAACTTCACCCTCAACTCCATAATCACCACCCTCTTCTTCTTTCTCAGATTCCGCTGCTTTCTCACTGTCACCATCCGGGTTCTTGAAAAACCCTTCCTGAGATGCCCTCAAAGACTCGTAGGCCACGCACAGACACTTAGTTACCTTACCGCCAAGTCTCTCTTTGCACTTGCAGTCAACTACACTTGGGTTTATCACCACCTTCTTCTCTTTCTTCGAATTCTTCTTTGCCACCACAAATTTCCGTTCCCTAATCTTGCGCCTGGGTGAGTGAAAGACCGGATTTTGATTGTAGACCGGGTTCTTCGAACCCGATTTCTGGGATTTCTCAGATTTAGTCAATGGAGATGAAGTGGGTTTTGGACCAGGACTTGAATGAGAGACGTTAGGATTGCAATTCTCCGATAACTTGGAGACTGACCGATATGGGTCTTTCGCTGGAGTTACAGATTTCGTGTTCTTGGTGCTCGACTCCATTTGCATAAGGCTGGCTCCAAGTCAATACAAGAATCACCTTGAAATCAAAAGGGTAGTTGTGTTTTGGGGTTTCTTTGAATCAAAAGGTGTGCCTTTGGGTAGAAAAGGAGGTTTATTTGATCGAAACAATGAAATGAAGAAGAAAATGGAAACGTTGGACGGTGTTCGTATTGTAACGGCTAGTTCCCGATTTGGAGTGTCACTTGTGGGCCGTTCGATTATTAATTTTAAATTCGTATTTTGCATTGACCGTTGGATTAGTGAGATAAATTGTGACTAATGGGGATCTCTACTACGGGCTGTTTAACTTATTCATGGGGGATAACAATGGACCGGGGTTGGGACTTGACCGACCCAATAGCTTCAGTCCAGCCTGATTTTATTTTATTTTTAAAATTAAAAATAGAAAATGATATTGTTTTTATTATAGTTGTCAAATTTCGGACTAAGCTAGGTCTAGACAACCCAAGCCTAAGGCTTGACCCAAAGCCCAGTTAACCGAACTTGGCCCGTTGACATTGGTCCAAGTCCAAATGATGTGAAACCCTAAGACTAAAGAACCTAAAATCTCTTAAACACACACTTTGGATAAAACATGAATAAGACGAAATCCCCAACCCTAATAAACTCCCGATCAATTATATAAAAGAAAACGCATATAACAAAGTTGATTTGAAAACATGAACAGAAATTCGTCACAAGTGTTTACCTTGATAAGAATTATATTTTTGATGCAATAGAAGAAGACAATAAATCCTCCCTTATAGAATTCGTTATTCATCCAATCTAACCCTAAACAATGTTTATTATGATGTATTTATACCTCTTGAAAATAAAATAAAAAACCTAACTACGTAAAAGGCTTTTAAACGTGAGCCTCTCACTGAAATAATTAAAGCTCAAATTAATATTTCTAAAATACAACTCATTAAACCTAAAAAAATTAAATAAGCCCAAGACATGAGTAATGGGCCACTGAAAGTTATGCTTTAGGCAAGAATGAAAGTCTTTTTGCACATTCTGCCCAACTTGATTAGTTATGATATCATCAGCCCTCATTGTCTCTTGAGATTTTATGTAATCTACAATTCGGCCCACGTAAGATTGAAGCGTTTCTTTAAACTTCTTAGTTATTGATCTTGTTATTGGTCGCTTTGGCATTACTAGCTCATCTTTGGTTCCACTTCTCTTACAAAGTACCATAGTCGTGCTCACATCATCCTCTCCATCTTCAAAAGGATTCATCCTCAAATTAGAATCAAAGTCAAAAGGAGATAAGTCAGAAATATTAAAAGTAACACTAACATTATACTCACTTGACAAGTCTAACTTGTATGTATTGTCATTGATGTGTTCCAATACTTGGAATGATCCATCACCTCTTGCATCAAGTTTTGACTTCTATGGTGGTAACCCATGGGATACCTCTTCAGGAAAAACATCATAATAATATTACAATAAGGTCACAAACACATCAGGTAAAATTGGGTCAAGGTCAATGTCAGTAAACAAAGTTTCCTTAAACCGAATCAAGATTAAAGCTCTCTTGCCTAAATATGCAATCTTTGACTCTCTGTCTCTTTTACATAAAAACATGATTGTATCTTAGGTTTTTCACTCCTCTCAACTTCTCTTGCTCACTTTTCACATTGTTTTCTTTCTTTTCACTCACTAGCTTCTTCTCTCCTGCACATCCCACTTTCTTTTCCTCACTTGTGCAGTCACTCACCATTAGACCTTTAATTTTTTTCTTCTCTCATGGCCTCTTTTTTCTCTTCTTTCTTTTTGACCTTACTACCTAAATCCTCGCTTGATGATTGTTGAATTTTTAGTTGTTCAAGGTATGCTTCTTTAGGTGATAAAGGAGCAAGGGTAACTTTCTTCCTATTATATTTAAAAGAATACCTATTCATGTACCCATCATGCATAACACGCCTATCAAATTGTCATGATCTACTCAACAATATATGACCAGCTTGTATACGCATGACATCTTATCCCCATGTGTACCAATAGAGAATGCAATAACTACTTACTTAGTAAGTTTGACTTCATCACTGTCATTCAACCATTGTAGTTTGTATAGATTAGGGTGTTTATCACATTTCAATCTCAATTTCTCTACCAAAGTAGTACTAGCCACATTAGTGCAACTACCCTATCCATAATTATGCTACAAGCTTTCCCACCTACTAAGCATCTCATGTGAAACATGTTCTTCCTTTGTTTTAGGCTATCTTCCTTCACATTCAAGTTTAATGCACGTCAAGTAACTAAAGATTCATCCTTCACAGCATACTCAATATTCTCATCAACATCAGAATAATCTTTTAAAGGTGGCATACTCAAATTACTACCACCATATTCATTACCATCATCAGACTTAGAAACAACTTCACCATCCTTAATAAACATAGTTTTCCTATTAGGACAATTAGATGCACAATAACTACACCCTTGACATTTAAAGCATTTAATATCCCTATTTTTAAAAGGTTTAGATGATAGATCAGTAGTACCTTTTTGAATTGAAGTACTCTTTTCCTTGCTTTTGTTTGACTTATTTCCTTTCTCCTTGAAATCCGAACAGTGCTCCCTCTTCTTATTGTCATTTTTGTTCCATTTTAGATTCTATTTATTGCTAAAATTTGAGAAAGGCTTGGCTGCCTTCTTTGTCTTTGTTGTCTCTCCACCTTCATGGAAATATTCACTAATTCCTCTATCTCTACGTAAAGTTGCAACTCAACCACATCAGCAATTTCCCTATTCAATCCCATGAATCGAGCCACTGTCACATCTTCCTCCTCTTCTATGTTAACTTTAATCGATAGTATTTTCATCTCTTTGTGATAATCTTCTACCGATCTAGGTCCTTGTGTGAGTTTATGTAATTGTTGGTGCAACTTTCCATAGTAATAAGGTGGAACAAACTTCTTCTTCATCACTCTTTACATCTTTTCCTAAGTGGATATAGGTGGTTCCCTATTCCTCCTCCTATTCTTTACCAATTCATCCCACCAAACTATTGCATAACCAAAGAATTCCACTGTTGCCAATCTCACTTTCTTATCTTCAGATAGTTGTGACAAGCAAAAATCATGTCTACTTTTTCTTCTCATTCCAAGTACACTTTAGCATCATTCCTTTCTTTAAAGGACGGAATTTTCATCTTGATGGCATAACGTTGCTATCTTTTCTCTCCACTCGTTCTTTCCTCCTTCCTCTACCCCTCATAGATTGCACTTCATCTTCAGCTCGTCATAAATTCTTTCCAATTCTTCTTCCTAATTCTTATAACTACCAATTGATCTACTTTGATTTTAGATTATGCTGGTTTCATTAATTCTTTTATCCATCCCATCCATCATAGTAGATAACTTCTTGAACTCATTCATAAATGCCTATACATCACTTTCAAATCAGGCACATTATCGTCCTCCTCATTTAATGTTTCCTTTCCATCCTTTCTAATGGTCATTCTTATGACAAAAGCTGCAAGAAAAATAATTAGCAATACAAAATAACCTCACAAGTCACCCTCTTACGTGTTTTACTCAAAAGATGACACTCCACTTATGTTTCACTAAAAATTGGCTTTTCCCTCTTTTAAGGTTACATACTCAATCATTTTTCCACTCAAACTTCTCGTCCTTAATTGCACTTCAGAATTCAATTTCCAGTCAAGGTAATGCACAAATAACAAAATAAGATTTAGGAATGCAATGAAAATACCTAAAAAAGATGGCGGGCACAAAATAGAACAAGTATACCGAAATGAATGAAGTCAAAATGGGCACACAAGAGGAAAGATATGTGATGCCCAAAAAATACACAATTTAAATTAACAAGAATCAATTTGTTAATTATGTTGTAAATGGAAACAAAAATAATTATAATAAGAGATAAAAAAGAAATTTAGAATGACGGAGAGCCATTAAAAAAATAAGAAGCCAACAAAAAAAAATTCTATAATCTTGTTAACCCCAAAGATAAAATTGTTTTTTTAAGTGATTTTTTTAATCAGTAGCAACTGTTCATCTCTTTAATGCTAGTTTTTTTTTAATTTTTTCGTTTTGTCATTTTTTGACTTTTTTTTACACAATAACAAGATGAACCCTAATTTTGAATTATAATGAAAATAACAATAATAACAACACATAAACACAAGATAAATAAGAATTATCCCAATCCAGACTCTGATACCAAATGATGCGAAACCTCAAGGCTAAAGAATCTGAAACTCCTTTAAACACACATTTTAGATAGAACATAAATAAGACAAAATCCCCAACCCGAATTAACCTCAATCAATTATATGAAAGAAACGCATATAATAAGGTTGATTTGAAAATAAGAATAGAAATTCGTCACAAGTGATTATGTTGATAAGAATTATATTCTTGATGTAATAGAAAAAAACAAGAAATCCCCTCTTATAGAATTTGTTATTCATCCAATCTAACTAGAAACAATGTTTATTATGATGTATTTATACCTCTTAAAAAGAAAAAAACCATGACTACATAAAAGGCCTTTAGACCTGGCGCTTCTACCAAAATAATTAATAATTATTATAAAATACAGCCCATTAAACCTAAAAGATTTAAACAAGCCCAAGACACAAGTAGTTGGCTGCCGAAAGTTATATTTCTAATGAAAAATAATTAATTAAGCAAATGAAAGTTTTCTTGCATATTTTGCCCAACTTGATTAGTTATGATGTCATTAGCGCTTGTTGTCCCTTGAGATTCCATGTTATCTACAATTTGACCCACGTAGGATTTAAGCATATCTTTAAACTTCTTAACTCTTAATCTTGTTATTGATCTCTTTGGTATTACTAACTCATATTTGGTTCCACTTCTCTTACAAAGTATCATAGTCGTGCTCACATCACCAAATGTCATCCTTTGTTTGTAGAGTTCTCCTAAAGCATCCATCTGGCAGAGATTTTATGCTTACATAAGAGTTAACAATGACAATCCACCGGGTTGGGTCAAGTCTGAGTCTATTTTGTATTATTAGAAGTCTGAATTTAATTTATAAATTTGAATTCAATTTGAAGTCGACTTGAAAGGGCTTGAATATGCCTAATAAGAGAGTGATAAAAAAACTCATGTTCAAGTTGGACTATAATTGAAAATCCTTGAATTCAGTTTTTTTATTAATCTCGAATTTAAATATAAATATGAATTCAATCAAATAAAATTTTATTTTTCAATTTTAAATTATGTCAAATTAAATTCGACTCTTTTTTGTTAAACATATTTAAAGGCGTATGTCACACTTGTGAAAAGATTTTACTGACGATTTAAAGTAATTTTGTTATTTAATTTAAATCATTAATTTTTCGTATAATTTATTTATAATATGTGATGGATTATTGTAAATATTGAAAAAACTAACTATGTTATGAACAATAATTAGACTAACTACAAGACCTTATATAATGATTTCACTTATATTTCTACTTTGTAGATTAACTCCTCTATCATTCTCATGCTCAACTTCTAAGTTAAAAAATAAAAATAAAACTTGCAATAAGTAGAAAAATTAGAAATATCGGCAATTCACAAAATTTAGAAACAAACTATAACCAATAAACAATTGCTAATTACTAATTACTAATTACTAAAACTATTTATTAAACATTGACTTTTGTTTAAATCTGAAAAAAAACTTGATGTTTTAAGTAATATTTTATTTAAATTATGAAATCATGGCAGAATATTTCACATCTAAATTCATTTATGTTTTCTTTTAATAAATAATTATTTACTTATAAGATAATTAGAGATGACAATAGGACGGGCCTAGGCAAGCAACCCGGCCCTACCCAACTTATTATTTTTTAAGAAAATTTCTAAAAGAATTCATTTTTCATTACTCATTAGATTCGGTAACTTGAGTCTCGCTTGTTGACTTTAAACCGGACCAGGACAATTACCAAGCCTAAAGGCAACCTACTTACAAGATAATGCTGCATATATATTTATATTATGCTGTGATTGTTTTTTAAAAACCAATATATTTCGTTATATGATGTTAATTATGCAATGGGAGCGCTTGACACAATTTGTACGAGAAATGCAACCCATTTGACAAATTTTTTGCTAAATACAATCACAGCATAATATAAATATATATGCAGTATTACTTTTTGTCAAATGTGTATTTCATAAATGATTAAGTGGATGATATAACTCTAAATTACATAATTTATTCTATAAAGAATGAATCAAAAATAGTAAATTAATATCTCTTTGATTGGACCTAGAATTAATAAATTAAGTTAATATGATTAAATTTGAGCTTGAATTTATAATTTTTAAATTTAACTAATAATAAAAAATTGGATCAGTTTAACTTGAAATAAATATATTATATTATATTTAATTGGTTTCAAATTTAAAATTGAATATTCAAATATGATTAAAATTAAATTTAAATTTAAAGTTTAACATTTTAAGGTTATACCCCTCTTAAGAGACCAACGCTAATCTGACAATGTGAATCTTAAAACCAACAATTTAAATAAATTCAACTTACATGGAATTTCAATGCTTTGAAATATTTAAAAATTATCAGCTAAAGCCTAAAAATGCATTTCGAACCACAACATTTACAATAGAACAGATAACAGACCCTAACATTTTGAAACGTTCAAATTGAATTCTAATATTTTTAAAACATTCAAAACAGACCTTAAGTGATTGAAAATTTTAACAAAATTAACTTCTCATAAGTTAAGTGTTAAGACAATAAGGTAATTTTTTTATTTTTAAATAAAAAGTGGGTTCCATTGTCATTTGACAAATGAGAAAATGAGAGTCACTGTGTGAAATGTATAATAGTTGACCCCTTGTCATGTGACAATAAGACCTATTTTTTAATTAATTTTAAAAAGTTAATTCCGTGACACTAACACTCATTTTTTTAAAATATAAAAATAATATCACAAGCATTTAACTGACGAAAAATTAACTCGGTCAAATTTTTCGTCTATTTAAGGTCTGTTATGAACGTTTTAAAAATATTAAGATTCAATTTGAATACTTTAAAATATTAAGGTTAAAGTTTTATTTTATTATAAACGTTAATTTTTAAAATAGCAAACAAAAATCTTATCTAACCATTTGAACCACCAAAAAGTTTCAGGCTTAAGATTCTCATTTGTACGAGGTTTTGAGTTCGAATCACTAAAAAAGAAGAGAAAGGGGAAATTTTCTCTGTCGATAATCTTCTAGCTCTTTGGGCATGCTCCTTGGTCGGATCAATTGCGGACGTTTCGCTTTCAGCAGTAGTGTAAGAGTTGAAACTACTAGAAAACTTGAGGCTGATGGGAACCTGGTGCTGAGCAGGGTCAGTGATCAATTAGCAGCTAACCAATCAGTGTGTGTGTGACGACTCTTTGTGTGCAGAAGTGTACAGGCTATGTAAGAACCTGAGAGACTTTAGAATTCCAGATTTACCTCTTTTAAGACTCTTAGAGTACGGTCTTAGAGGTTTAAAATTAGTTCGACAAAACTGAGATACCTAAAAGTAAATAAAAAAAAGTTTCAGACTTTCTAGTATCATTAATTTACATTTCTCACATGCAAAACAGCTCTTCCTGAATCATAATTGGCACCACCTTTGCTTCTGAATGCTCTCACCACCTTTTAAGAACTCCAAGTTGGTGCCCAATTTGAGAAAATCACCGAAGCAATCAAGCAAAACGTGCTTTAACCTTTGTTCTTTTGAAGTCATCATCAACAATGACAGCTTTTTAGTTCCATAATCCCAAAACTTGAAGGTTCCAATACTTAAAATATATAAGAAGCTTCAAAGATACTCCAACAACATTTCCTGAGAGATCAAGCAAGTTCATTCTTAATTTTCAAGTCTTCTCGGTACACTTTACCAAATAGTGTGATTCTAGACTTTAGTTTTCTATGAACTTATGCACGTGAAAATCGTTCTTGTGGTCCATATGGCTCTCTATAAGAAGTCATGGTTACTTTTCCGGAGAGATGTCACAATCTAGTGCTAATTAGTGTTGGTAGCATTAATATTTATCGTTGAGTTCGAACTTATAAACTTGGTCTTATTTTGAAAATTTTAAATAAATTTAAATTTTGATTAAGTTCGAGCCGTCAAGCCTAAGCTTGACCCTTGTTTGATTTTAAGTTTTTCCTAATTTTTTATTTTATATTTTATTTGAAGTTTGTACTAAATTTCTTCAGCCCAATACCTAATTCGAGACCAAAGATAATAACAAATTAGGTCGGGTCACAACCATCACCAATTTGACTCAACTCAACCCTTTTCAGGAGTAGTTGAAGTTTAGATCAAAACTTACTCAAATCATTTAAAAAAATGTCATTTTATTCTTAATTTTTAAAAATTTTAAAATCAAGACATTATTTTATACTGTTAAGTTCCAATTCTTAAAATTGAACTCGCTTGAAACTCAATTAATCTTAATCTATTGATTTCAAAACATGCTAGATCAATTAGATGCATTTTTTCAATTAGATGCATTTTGTTATTCCTGTTTGATACCTCAATATTTTATAAATGTAAAGCTCGATTCAACTCAAAACTTAATCAACTCGAATTTTAACTCGGACCAAAATAATAACTCTAGCTATTGGTCTTTCTTTGCCTAAATTTGGCAAATATACATTAGTGACGGAGGCAAGGTTGATGTTAAAGAGTCATTTGTTATACATGAGACTATAAAGAACCATTTTATCAAGTCATATTCCAACAAGAATGAATTGGGCAAGAAATGAATGCAAAGAAGAATGCGAGGATTATTTAAAAAAATGTGTTTGTAAAACTTTTAATGTGAAAAAGACCCAATAAGTGTCTAAGTACCTTTCATAATTAGAGGTTTTAATAAGTAGGTAATGGCATCTTATAGTCAAATTAAGATGTGTCAATTTGGTGGGTCTATAACAATGCCCTAATTATGCCTAACTTTGTATTTTGTGCATCTTATTACAAGTGTGTGTATATATATATAAATTGAAATGGAGGAACTTACAGCTGCTATCTTTTGGATGCAGAATGGATAAATCTCTAAGTTGACGCAATAACTTGCAAATTATACAAATCGGGTACTCTGTACTAGGCAAGTCCTGTACAATAGGCTCGATCGAAAAAAAGTAGGTAGGAGAATTCAGATATAGGATCTTTTAGCCTTATACCTCCCACCCTACCAACTCGACTACCCCTAGAGAGCTCTATATAATGTTTCCTTTAAGAAGGTAATGTTATATAATAGTTCTTATAAGGTTACTTGGTCAAATTATTAAAGAATTTGACAATTTTATTAATTGTTTTAATCTTTTTGAATCAAAGAAAATCCACGTATTATTTTCAGATAATATTCAAATTTTACATCAAATTTAAAGTAATTTATGTAACAAAATTTATTGAAACAGAGTGTATAAGTAACATTCAATACTAAATTTAAAAATGTTTAAACTTAAGGTAATTTCGTGAAAATTTGTTCAATTAAACTTTTAAGACTTATACTTTAGAAAAGAATTTTGTAATTGATAATTATAGTTATTGATATCATAAATAATAAAAATATTTTTATTAAATAATTTTTTATTTAATATTAATAATTAGTGATTTTCTTTCATTATATAAAATTGAGAAATTTACAATAATTCGTAAACCACATGCTTTAAATAAATAATTTAATGAATCAATGAATACTTAATTTAATTAGACAATATTAGAGAGATGACAACTCTATTAAATTATAGGTAACAGTAAAACGGGGTTATTTTGAAATTTTTTTAAAAAATAATTATAACTAAACCACCTTGAGCTTTGTCAGGCCCGAACTTGGGCCGACTCACCTTAGGCTTCCGGCTAAGTTCATTGCCATCCTTAGTTATAATCCTTTTTATATATATATTTATATATTTATATAAAACTAATAAAAATGGATTTAAGACATTGTCAAAGAAATAAATAGACGAAAGAATTTGCTTCCTTTGCACATAACTGCCATTTATGTTTAAGACGCGTGGAAAACTGGAATGACACAGCCAAGGAGGGGGGCAATTTTGTCAATTCATTTCATTCTATTCTCCCCCTGCCAAGTGCACCATTCTTAACCCGAAGGCCAACAAGAGAGTGCCACCTCACCCCAACATTTACCCCCGTAGTCCCAGCAGTGACGTTAGCACGCCCCAGTGCCAGATCTCGAGTTCCCGCTGTGTATTTAAACCCGTTCTGTTCGTTCTCTAAAAGACATCATTTCTGTTTCTCTCTCTAGATTCTCGCTCCGGTCAAAGGTAACCTGGCCCCGAACCCAAACCCGATTTCCTTCTCGGCGAGTTCGTTTTTAATATAAATGGCCTTAGTTCCGTTGCTGGTTTCGTGAATTTTTGTTCCTGATTTGTACTTTTGCTTCTTCCGACGGAGCAGTGTTTGATTTTAGTTGGAATTGTGTTCATGCGTTCGATCTGTCGACGTTTAGTTGTGGATCTTGAATTTCAAATCAAATTGATTTTGATCCTTCGATCCGGTTAAAGTGTAGCTCTGGCGAGTCATATTTAGTGAATTTTTTATTGTGTTGTTCAAAGCAGCAAATTTTAGTGTTGCATGTGATTGATTGGGTAGAGGAGGATTACTCTGTTTTTTAATGAATCTGATTCCATGTTTTATGTCCATTCTTTGCTGATTGAGTGATTTTTGGTTGTTGAAGCTTGTGCTAGGAAAATGGTGAAGATCTGTTGCATTGGAGCAGGGTATGTAGGCGGGCCTACTATGGCCGTCATTGCACTCAAGTGCCCGTCTGTTCAAGTGGCTGTTGTTGATATTTCCGTTCCTAGGATCAATGCCTGGAACAGCGATCAGCTGCCTATCTATGAGCCGGGACTCGACGCGGTGGTCAAACAGTGCAGAGGCAAGAACCTCTTCTTCAGCACTGATGTGGAGAAACATGTAGCAGAGGCTGATATTGTTTTCGTTTCTGTCAATACCCCGACCAAAACTCGGGGCCTCGGAGCTGGTAAAGCTGCAGATCTGACGTATTGGGAAAGTGCAGCCCGAATGATTGCTGATGTATCGAAATCTGACAAGATTGTTGTTGAGAAATCAACAGTTCCTGTTAAGACAGCCGAGGCAATTGAAAAGATTTTGACCCACAACAGCAAGGGGATCAAATATCAGATCCTTTCAAACCCTGAGTTCCTTGCTGAGGGAACTGCCATCGACGATCTGCTTTCACCAGATCGTGTCCTCATCGGAGGTCGGGAAACCCCAGATGGCCAAAAGGCTATCCAAGCATTGAAGAATGTTTATGCACAATGGGTCCCTGAAGATCGCATTTTGACCACTAATCTTTGGTCCGCTGAGCTTTCCAAGCTTGCAGCCAATGCCTTTTTAGCCCAAAGGATCTCGTCCGTTAATGCTATGTCTGCCCTTTGTGAGGCAACTGGAGCTGATGTCACTCAGGTTTCATATGCTGTTGGTAAGGACAGCAGAATTGGTCCCAAGTTCTTGAATGCTAGTGTTGGGTTTGGTGGATCCTGCTTCCAGAAGGATATTCTTAATCTGGTTTACATCTGTGAGTGCAATGGCCTTCCAGAGGTTGCAGAGTACTGGAAACAAGTCATTAAGATCAATGATTATCAGAAGAACCGATTTGTGAATCGCCTTGTCTCCTCAATGTTTAATACTGTTTCGAATAAGAAGATTGCTATTCTCGGATTTGCTTTCAAGAAGGATACAGGCGACACGAGGGAGACCCCTGCCATTGATGTATGCAAGGGGCTGTTGGGAGACAAGGCCAGGTTGAGCATCTATGATCCACAGGTCACTGAAGATCAAATTCAGAGGGACCTTACAATGAAACAATTTGATTGGGACCATCCTCGTCATCTCCAGCCTATGAGCCCCACCACTGTGAAACAAGTGACCGTGGTATGGGATGCTTACGAGGCAACAAAGGATGCTCATGGTCTTTGCATTTTGACCGAGTGGGATGAGTTCAAGACTCTAGATTACAAGAGGGTCTATGATAACATGCAGAAACCGGCTTTTGTTTTCGATGGCCGGAACATCGTTGACGTGGATGAGCTGAGGGAAATTGGTTTCATTGTGTATTCAATCGGTAAGCCACTGGATGCGTGGCTCAAGGACATGCCTGCGGTTGCATAAACCATGGATTTGCTTGTTTCCTCATATTGTGAGCACCCAATCATAGTCCACTGAGGCAGTCAAATTCGATTCTTTCCTTTTTTTCTTTTTTTCTTTTTCACTCTCTCTTGCTTGCCTTCTTCCTTTTCCACTGTAATGGCGACAATTGGTGTGGCCATTATAGTGAAAGTAAGAGGCTTTTATGTTTTGCCTTTTACTATATCAGTGTCATATCATATGCTTACTTTGCTCTTTTTGTATTGGATTTAATATACTTCTTATAAGTAGATTCTGAATTCCAGAAATCATTTGATATTGTAATATCTCTCTTCCATTTCATCTATAGCTTACCTCCTTTGCATCAACTCACGTACCTTTTGCTTAGGGTCGACAATGAGTCGGACTGATCTGATCTAATTTCTTATGATTGTTGTACTCGGATTCGAATGCTATGAATCCAAGAATCCAAACAAACTGAATTTAGCTCCATAGTCATCTTTACTTTTGCTTGTTAGCTTCATATACAACAACAAAGTCGAAACAATTGGGCAAAAGGTTTGTTCTTCTTTTTAGCCTCTTGTCATGAATTAAAAAGTTGAAAACACACTTTTCTTTTGTTTTTTTAGCCTTGTTTGAGTTAGAATAACCTAATTTTTCATGATTGATCGTGCTTGAGTTCAAACACTATGAATCCGAGAATTCGATCAAATTTAGCTTAGTTCGATCAAATTTAACTTATCTCGATCAAATTGAATTGAGTTTGAGCTTCTTTACTTTTGCTTGTTAGCTTCACATGGGTTTTTAAATAGTCAAAATTTAGATTAGGAAAAAAATAGAAACCATATTTTTATAACCATTATTAATGATCATGAAAATTACTAAATCAAGGAAAATTACTAAATCAATAACTATGTAATTGTTCTTATTACATTATTTAAATAAATAATTTAATAAATTAAAATTCAAATTTAGACAATAAATTTAATTTCAATAATTAATAATAAAAATTGAAAAAGTATAATAAACAATAATTAACAATTGGTCATTTTAGTTCAACTGTAAAAGTTTTGAATTAGTTAATTTTTTAGTTCGATTTATCTTAATAGTATTAAAAATTAATTAAATTATTAAAAACCAATTTGTTTATTAATTAATTAGGTGATTTTTTAACTAATTAATTTTCATAAATCATAATAAATCAGTTAATTTATATTTAAAAATTTTAATTAAATTTCAAAATTTTATATTGATAAATATGGTTTTCTTTTTCAATCTTATTTTTAAATTCTTTTAATTTATTTTATCTTTATTATTTTACGGTTTAATTTTTAAAATATTCATGACATTTTAATTTAGACCTTAAGTTACGTAAATGTAAATAAAATGATATTATTTTGTTTAATAACTAAAAAATATATTAAATAAATGATCTCAATTCATTTTAAGGGACAAAACAGAATTCTTGCATTTGAGAATTTGTAAGATTCCTCGGCCCAAAGCCTTACTCTTTTTTTATCAAATTGTCTGTTCCAATTACTCTGTTCCAACCTTTTTTTTTAATATTTTGGAGGCTTGAAGCCAAGTGAAGAATTACAAAAGAACCCCTTTATGGGGGATGTGTCCAAAATGACGGATCATAAAGGTTTTCTTGTCTTTCTCTCCATCTTAACTTCTGATACCTTCTTGAATTCTGGTCAGGCGAAGTTAACAAAGCTTCATCCCTTATTGTAACAGTCGGTAGGAGACCAAAGTGGGATTTTGAAATATCGTTCAAAAGCTGCATCGGGGAAGTTAGATATTCGTTATTGAGTATAGAACGCGATGTGGGATGCCGTCCTTGTTGCTGTTCAAACCAGAATGATGAAGAATCTTCCCTCCTTGTAGAAGATTGGGGTATTCCCCTTCAAGCAGGTGATACTACGACTTCATCTTGGGAATTTGACAGACCATTTAATTGATTTGTTGAAAAAGTATTAATTCGATTGTTTGATATAGGGCTAGATGCTAGCTGAGCTAACGGAAATCCTTCAACGTCCAGTCCCGGCGGTGGTTCTTCAAATATCACCGGTTCATGCGAGGTAATTTGAAAACTCAACTTTGCTAATCTGTCTGCTGATTGGTTGAAATTCCTGTGAATATGGTAGAAGGCTATGTTCTGAATTTTTTTTGAGAAATGTATTATTTTATGGACAAAAGATATATATCTGGAGTCCGAATCTCCTTCTCCTGTGATTATATTGACTGCGCTGAGAATATCCGATAGCACAATTAGTTGTCGTATCCCTTTAGTCTATGCTAGATTGATACCCGTCTAGATACCCCATAGCTCTGCCTGTAGGGGTTGGCATATACCGACCTTGACCGTGACCCCAATATGCCAAAAACTGCCTTCCTTAGTGATTAGGCCACCCGCTGTTGCTATGCCCGATTGAGTGGATGCCGCTCCGTCGGGACTGAGTATATAGTAACTCCACTGGGGGAGGCTAATATCGATTGTGTTTTCTTTGTTCTGCTGATTGGAAATGTGCCTTGCATAGTGTCTGTTCTTTTTGTCCTGTATAGCAAAGCTCCTATGAACTTCCTGGACAGTTGCTTGTATTTTGATTGGGAATGATGTCCCAACTATTGAGGTAGCTCGAAATATTTCCTCGTTTCTGGTATTCCAGAGTGTCCAACAGGTCATTGCGAACCATATAGGCCAACTAATGTTATCCTGCGAAAAAAACCTTCATTAAATTAGTATAGATCCAGTTAGCACATGAGGTTTCGGACCAGAATTCTGTATCTAAATTAGGCCTGACTTCCCTCCAGATATTGTTGCTCCAGTAGCAATTTCTAAAAACATGCAGTAATGTCTCTGTCGAATTGCACAGATGGCATTGCGGGTTGGAGCTGATCCTTCTCCTTGTTCTTTATGAGTTAGTCCATAGAAGGCCTTTCACAGCCTTCCATAGAAACATTTTGACTCTTTCTGAAAATCGCAATTGCCAAATTAAATTCCATTTCGGGCCTTCTTGGTTCTAATCAATGCTGCAAGCTGCCATATAGGTTGTAGCAGTTGTAAAATTGCCTTTACTAGACCATCTCCAAGTCGTTTTATCTTTGCCAAGAAAATCTTGTGGAGGTGTTATAGCCCTAATTTCTTCTAGTCTAGTTGTTGGAAGTAGTTTAGCCAGTTTAGACCAATTCCATTCTCCTGCAGGGGTAACATACAAGTTAGCAGTAAAATCAAACTTGTTTAATGGTATTGGATTAAGAACTTCCCTGTAGAGCGGGGTATCTGATGTTGTCCAGTTGTCTTGCCAAAACTTCACTGATTCTCCATTTCTTAGGTCCCACTTGATCCCATCTAGAATCGTTTGCCAATTTTGTTGAAGATATCTAATTAGATATGATCCTTTGGTTCTAGGAAAGCTTCTATACAGCTGCTCCTGCGTTAAGCCATATTTTGCTTGAAAAATTTGTGTCCACAGCTTCTCTTTGTTGGAGATGAGATCCCATGCCAGCTTTAGAATCAAAGCAACGTTGTTTTCCTGCATCTTTCGTAAGCCTAAGCCCCCCTTGTCTTGGGTTGACAAATGTCATCCCATTTGACAAGGCTCAATTTCCTTCCTTGATCATTACCTCCCCACAGGAACTTTCTACGGATTCTGTCCATCTCTTTACAAGTGCACCTGAGTAATGGAGTGGATTGCATTAGATAAGATGGAAGTGAGCCTAAGATTGCTTGACACAGAACAAGTCTCCCCGCCATTGATATTTTGTGCGCATCCCATTTTGATACTCTCTTCTACAATTTGTCAATGAAAGGTGTATTTATATTCTTTGTAAATTTTCCGTGAATAATTGGTGTTCCCAAATAGTTATCTAATCCAGGAACCCGTGTTAGACACAGAATATCACTCAATGCTTCTGCCTCATTTGTAGGCACATTTGGAGAAAGGTAAAGAGTTGATTTATCTGTATTTATTGCCTGACTCGAGAAGTGCGAAAAAGTGGAAAGTACCTGCTAAATCAGCCTGGCTTGTGCTACCGAAGCCTTTGCAAAAATGATTAGATCATCTGCACAGAGCAAATGAGAGAGTGGTATCTTATGCTTACCACAGGTTAGAGGGGACCAAAGACCTTGTTGAACACAGATATTTATTAGTATGAGACAACCGGTCCATGCATAAGACAAAAATGTAAGGTGATATTGGGTCACCCTGCCGTACTCCTTGTTGGGGTTTGAATTCTTCACCTCTTATGCCTTCCCATATAATTTGCGTCGAGCTAGTATCCAATGAACTCAATATTACTCTGTTCAAATAATCTGGGATTCCCGCCTCCTCGAGCGTTTCTTTGATAAAGCTCCATCTTATTCGATCGAAAGCTTTGGCTAAATTGATCTTTAAAACCATCCAACCTTCTTTCCCTTTTGTGTTGTCTATTGTGTGAATTGCTTCCTATACCGTTATAATGTTCTCGACTATGCTCCTGCCTTTAATAAAACTAGATTTTGTGGGTAGGATCAGCTCAGGTAAGACATGTTTAAATTTGTTTGCGACCACCTTTGTGACAATTTTGGCTCCAATGTTGATCAAACTAATTGGGTGGAATTGGTGAACCCTCTCAGGATTTTTAATTTTGGGTAAGAGTGAGATCATGGCTTTATTAAGGGTCGGGTTCATAGCTCCGGTTGAAAAGATTTTCCTGATTTCCTTACACACTTTTGTTTCAATAAGATCCCAATTATGTTGGTAAAAACTTGCTGAAAAGC
This sequence comes from Erythroxylum longipes, assembly GCA_027563885.1. Taxonomy (NCBI): domain Eukaryota; kingdom Viridiplantae; phylum Streptophyta; class Magnoliopsida; order Malpighiales; family Erythroxylaceae; genus Erythroxylum; species Erythroxylum longipes. The sequence continues at coordinate 27,725,006 of JAOQMS010000001.1, read as the reverse complement.
CGTCCGGCCCCGCTGCCTTATAGGGGTTCATATCAAAAACTGCGTTCTTGATTTCCATATCGGAAACCTCCGATAAGAGTAAGGCTTTTAACTTTTCTAAAATCTTGGGGAAGCATTTCCGGAAGGGATACTAGCTTTGAGAGGGTTGATCTGGGTGACTACTTTTTGCCTCATACAAATTTCTGAAGTAGGATGTAATTTCCTTGCTAATGATTGAGCTATCGCAACTCCATTCCCCGTTCTCTAGCCTAATTGTCTTTATTTTCCTTTTTACTCTCGGTGGTATGTGGATTGAGTGAAAGTTTCTAGTATTCCTATCACCATTTGTAATCCAGAGAGAGCGTCTGTTTTGAGTCTTCAACTCATCTTCTTGGGTAAGAGTTCTCTCTAATTCGTGTCTTAATTTGGTTTCCAACTTCATAATTTGTTTAGGAGGATCAAAAGGCAGTCGTGCTTAGATTCTTGCCAATCTGGCAATTGCCCGTTTCTTCCTGATATGGATGTCCCCGAAAATTCTGAATTTCCAGTCTTGACTGTTGGTTTGTATTGCTCTAAGCGCATCTGCGAGCGTGGCATGATTACTCCAATTTTTCTTCAGCCATGATGTCCATTGATCATGATATTCCCAAGCATTCCAGTATTTGAAGTGTTTGTTGTTCAAGCCTGTTGAGTCTTCTATAACTAATCTCACTAAAATCGTTGTATGGTTCGACGCAAGTTTGGTCAGATGTCTGACTTCTATCTTCTTACAAGAGTTGATCAGATTTATGGTTCCTAGCGCACGGTCCAATCTTTCAAAACAGTTGCCCCGAGATCACGTAAATTTCGACCTTGTGATGCCCAAATCTTTTAATTGTGCATATCTGATCCATTGTCTAAACCTGACACAGCCCTTTGTCTTCCTACCCCCAACTTTATCTTCTTTTTCATTGTACTCATTGAAGTCTCCCACCGTCAACCAAGGCAGCGAAACTGTGTCTGTAATAGAAGAGAGATTTTCGCAGAGAGCCCTCCTGGTTATTGGTTGAGGGCTCCCGTAGATCGCAGATAATAGAAAAGAAAAATTTTGTCAGTATGAAATTTTCATATGAATATATTGCCAATCAACCCCTAATAAATTGACCTTAATAGTATCATGCCATAAGACCCAAATGCCGCCTGAGAATCCCACTGTTTCAACTCTGTGAGAGTTAGGTAACCCTAATTCGTCGATTATTTTCTGAGCTTTCAGGCCGCTCACTTTTAGTTATTGTAATATTACTATTTTGATTTTATACAACTCTATTAAATCCTTTAATTGTTGCTCTAGTAACTTTGTTTACTATGGCCTGACAATTCCAGGAAACTAAATTACACTCCATTGATAGTCATAGGTTTTAGGATTAACTGATTGCATCAGGTAATTCTTCATCATTAGTTGGGGGGAACGCATTTGGCTGAGCATGTGAAACTCCTTCCCTGTCCTCCATAATGACTTCATTCTGAATTAGGTGCTCTGTTTCTATCTGCTGTGAGGTCGGTTTAAACTTTATTCCTTTCCCGACGTGAATGCCCCTGTTGGAGGATATTGATGATGTATGATCTTCTTTTCTGTTATGCACCTTTGTGCTGTCCTTACTGTTGATGCTGACTGGGGCAGGGTGTGGGATGTTGGATACTGTGTGCTTCGAGATAAAGGTGTTTTCTGGTAATTCTTGTGGTTGGACTTGTGTGTGACTGGTTATGTGCTTATTGTTAGTAGCTGGATTGGGATGATTGTGGGGTTGATCATTGTTGTGTACTGATGATGCTTGTGTTTCCATTAAACTGTCTTGTATGATATCGGGTATATCTAGGGATATAACTGGTTCTTGGTTGGGCTGGGTATAAGGTAAAAGGGGCTGTGGTTGGGCTATCTCTGTATAGAGTGTGGTATTATGTTTGGGCTATTTTTTGACCCAAGAGGACTGTTTTGGATGCGATACAAACTTTCTTTTTGTTTTAGTTTTGCTCCTTAGGCCTAGTGTAGCAAAGGATATCTTAGTTGCAGGGTTAGAAAGGAGAGTGATGGTGGGAGGGGCTGACTTGGCACCTTCTATAGATGTATCCTCCTCTGTAACCGAAGATAAAGCATTAAATTTGGCTGATATTGACATAAAGGTACTTTTTTCCTTCCCTTGATTTTGCTTGATTTCTGTTTGATTTGGTTTTCCAGGCTGTGAGTGCTGAATTACCGGTCTCTTTCTCTTTTTTATTGCGTAATTAACCATGGGCCAAGTTCGGAAAGTTTTGACCGTTGTGCCATGGTTGAAGCTTCTGGCATCATCTGCACTGATGACGGAGTGATAGTTGTATTTCCTTGATCACTCATCGTTTGAGATTTGTCTGCCGGAATATTGTTAGACCTTGCTGGAGCAGCTCCCTCTGATGTTCCTGATGACGTGCTTTGCCCTTGTGGGTATTCCTTATCTTGCCCCTCTTTTGGTTTGAGATTGCATCCCTCCGATGAGTGGCCATACCTCCCGTATGTATAGCAGATGTGGTGCAAATCTTCATATTGAACTGGATAGACCATGCCATCAATGATTAAGTTGGGAATAAGTGGTTTGTTTAGATTCATCCTAACAGTTATCCGAGCGAATTGACCCCGTTCCGCTGCTAGGGTATGATCATCAGCTTTCAAATAAGTTCCAATTGGCCTGATTATCTGCCTTAGAAGATCAACTTGAAAAAATCGGGAGGTAATCTAGGTATCCTGAGCCATGTCGCTATTGAAGAAATATGATTTGCTTTAGTGTTGAAGTTTCTTTCCCATGGAAAAACTGTAATATAATGCCCCAAAACGAACTAAGGGCCGTTAAGAAGTATCTTATGGAAATCCTCTTCTCCTTCTAACTTAAGAAGAAAGTAGTCATATGCCAGGTCCATAAGGTGGATATTCCCCTTTAGTTTCCATAAGGCCATGAGCCTTCGATACAGCGTTTTGTAATTGATGTAGCGACTGAGGGGCTTAAGAATCAGACTGAAGCCTAAATTGTTTGAGATTTTTCTGTGTACTTCATCCGAAAAAGTAATTACCGGTATCCCATCAATAAGCTCATGTTGCACATCCCCTTGCTTTAGAGTAATTGGAATTGAATGCAATCCTTTTATTTCTGATGAAGTACCGTGATGGCCTTGTAAGAGCTTATCTTTAAAAGATAATGGTACTGACGTTGGAGATTAAGTCTCTAGTTGATGTGGAATAGAACTTGAAGTAGTCTTGTCGTTATAGTCCTTGTTTTTCACTTTCATGGTAGCTGGATTAGTTTTGATGTTCGAGTGATGGCTTTGTTCATCAATTTCGATCAACCAAGCAGTGGGCTTGTTTATGATTTGTGCAAGAGAGAGAGAGATGTCTTGGACTGTTATTAGTCTTTCCGATGACTTGTTCAATCTTTGGTTCGTATAAATATATAAGGTTCATATAAATATATCGATGAGATTTAATAGAATATAATAAAAACAAGATATCTTATTCTCTGTCTTCTTTCGGCACAAACATTACAATGACTGCACGTGCTATTTAGAACTCACTAACTAAGTTTCCACGTGTCAAAAACCCATTCCCCATCCCAGTTTGCACGTCAGCATCAACCTCAGATTAGATTCATTTCCCAATCTGCCCTTAAAATGTCAGAGCCCAGTAATGGTAATTTTTGTAATTAATGGACGATGTTTTGGTCTTTCTGGTAATTATGTTTGACACTCGAACCAGGCGTTCCTGTCGTCGGATCACCGAACACGCCCCTAATTTCCCTATAAATCACGCCCCAACTTTACCAATCTCTCAAGCCCTAATATTCGAAGCATTTCGACTAGAAATTCTTCCTTTTCTGTTCCTCTAATCTCCGGTTCATTATTCTCTTCTTTCAATTGGTTCTTTTCTCTATCGATTGATCCCAAATTCTTCTGTCGCGTGGTTGTGGTTTGTTTTTAGGGTTAGGGTTTCGAGGATTTTTTCGATTTTGCGATTTGAAAAGGATTTTCGTTTCGATTTTTCAATATAGGCGTGTATATTTGGTTCTTGTAATTAGAATCTATCTGGGACACTTAAATTTTCGAAAAATTTTGCAAAATTTCAAAAGTTTTGTTGGATCCGAAGAGATTTCCCATTTTTATTGATTTTGTGTTTTAATTCTTTTTATGTTTCTCGTGCACTGTCCGAGGGTTTTAGTTTCCCCTTTGAATTAGCCTTCGGAAAATAGTGGAAATTGGAGATCTTGCAATTGGTTTTTTGCGATTCGAGGTTATCTTAATAATTCTGATTCGCTGAAATTCACTTTTCATCGATTCTGATATCATCGACTTCTCGTCGACGATTTTCAAGGTAAATCCAAGCTCTTGTAGCTGAGCCCTTGGAATTGTTTCCATGGCCTTCTAAATAATAGAATTTAGCCATGTGCTTTCTGTACCCATATCTGAGCGTATATAGTTACTTGAATTGCTACATTGTCTGTACTTTTTTTAGGTTTGACATCAGGTAAGAAACTGGGGAAAATGTTGATAACGATAGGGATAACTAAACCGAGTTTACGAGACTTAGGAAGGTTATTTCTTGTTTTTGGAAATGAGGTTTTGGTAATCACTTTGAAAGGGATCTTTATCCACTGAAATTAATTTATATCTTTTGTGAACTGTGAAGTCTTTATTTAGATACTTTCGTACTTTCACTGTGCTCAATTCGAGAAGTATGCCCTGCAGGTTGAGAATGATTCACAAAAGGCCTTTTGTTGATAACGAATCTTATGAGTTTGCTTGTAAGCACCCAAGGCAGTTGGACTACATTGATCAGCTTACTTCAAACTTTCCTCTTGATGATGCTTACCAAAAGACTAGAAATTCAGGTAGTGAATAAGTTGCAAGTACCATTGTGAGTTGTTAGCTCTATTGGTTCGAGGATCAGACATTAATTTTACGCACCTTGTGGTCATTCTTTGATTGTTCAGATCAGCTGGCATCTTGCGTGATGTGTTTTACTGACTGCTCAACGAATTTCATTTTATTTTCCATTGCAATAACTACCTTAGCTTGAATTTCATAACTTCAATTATATAAAATTTTGAAATTGTTTTTTTTTAATGTTTCTTTATTATTATGCATGATCTGAGGCAAAGGACGAAGTTCTGAATTTCAAGTTAAAAATTTGTAGGGCGTGGACAATATATATATTTTTTGTTTAGATGGAATAAACTTTTGATTTTAAACTGGTGATTTGGTTCTCTGTACCAATCTTTATGTTGAAAAAAATGATGGATATAGTAGGAATACTAATACCTGTATGCTCCAGATCATTCTTTGGGATAGGATTGAGCTATTTTTTGTGGTTTTTATTTGTTAAATTTCATCAGCACGGCCCCCTAAACAGTGGCAAAGCTCGGCTAATTTTTAAAGGGAGGCGAATCAAAAGAAATATAAAAACTCATTCATAAAATTATCTATATGGACTTACAAATTCAATTAAAAAATTACAAAATGATTTGATCAAGGGTGACGGTAGCCTCCCCTTGCCCCCCTGGGGTACCGCCACTGCCCCTAAATGTGTTAGTGGATATAGCTGACTTGCTGTTAATGTCAATATGTGAAGGTGAGGATAGTTTTAATAAGTATCAAGAATTGGGGAGGCCTAGGAGTGATTCAGTCATGGAAGTTTCAAATGAAGCTCAGAGAGATATTGACGCTTGTGCTACTGGCTGTTTCCCTCATTTTCTGTGGGTCAATGATGAAGAACTTCAAGAAGATAATTTATCACTCTTTCCCGAGTGCTTGAAAAATGGAGAGCACTTGAAGGCTTTTCTTCACTCTGATGAGATCCTCTCACCTATTGATTGTCCCTTTCATAAGCCAGTTTCAATTGGAGTGGAACATCAAGCTGAGATTCCAGAATGGAATTCAGCAGATCTGGACTCCTCCAAACATCTGTCTGAGTCTACTTCTCAAGGTTCACTTAGACAATCATTAAGCCTGAGATTTACAGACAGTGATGGTTATGAGGACAGGCTTATGGGAACTTGCGTTGTTCCTATGCCTCAGCTAGAAGTATCTGCAAGTTCTTACTTTGAAGGTACCAATATTGAATGCATGTGTCTTGATAGGGGTTCTATCAGATGTGTGAGACAACATATTGTAGAAGCAAGGCAGAAACTTATAGAGAATCTTGGGGAGCAGACTTTCAGGGCACTTGGGTTCTGTGAAATGGGGGATGAGGAGATTGCAAACAGATGGACAGGAGATGAACAGCAAGCCTTCTATGAGGTTGTTATGTCTAACCCTGTATCACTGGGCAAGAACTTTTGGAACCATCTGTCTGTGGCATTCCCTTCCCGATCAAAATCAGAGTTGGTGAGTTTTTACTTCAATGTGTTTGTTCTTCGAAAACGGGCTGAACAAAACAGGTTTCACACACCAAATGTTGACAGTGATGATGATGAGTGGCAAAGAGGTGAAGACGGAGTGGAAGAGGAAGAGGATGACTCAGTTGTGGAATCTTTGACTGTTTATGGTGCTCCTTGCTATCAGCAGGATCAAGCATATGAGTGCTATGAACACATTGAGGATGACAGTGAAGTTACTGCTTCTAAAGAAGCTACGGACTGTGACAGTAATAGAGTTGTATCCGACGAGGAGTATGATGGTGATTTGGATGACGTCTCAGGAAATGATTTTGCCATCTCCTCGAGAGATTACAGCAGTAGGAACAATGATAAACAATTAATTGAGCTTCCTGCAAACAAGGAAGATGACGATTCTTGTACATCATACGAATACCAGCAAGATAATGCTGATCCCCGTCTTCCCCTAGGTTCAGTAACCGATGGACGACACTCCAATCAACAATGATATGAGTGCAAGAACCGATTCATTGAAGGTTTTGGCAGGGATGGTGTCCATATCTTCTCGTTTACTCGGAAGTCGTTAAGCCCTTTTATTGGTATGCTAAATAAGAAATGGGCTCGTCTCCCTTGCAATTTTATATAGTAGATCTCTTCACAGGAATCATCTGGGACAAGCAGCAGCTGCTCAGAAGTGAATTCCATGTGGAGTATGAAATTTGGTACACAATGTTGAGTTTGATCAATTATGAGGACCTCCCGTTGTTAGGGTTGCATGGCTGTTAGCCTTCCAATACAAATTTTGACTAGATCTTACAGTATGTTACTTTGCAAAAGTCGTTTAGTCAAATGTGGTCGATTTCCAGGGATGTGCCAAAGGGACTCTTGTGGAAATTCGTTGCCGATGTTGTTGAATCTGTTCAGTATGACTTGAACCCTGCATCTTTTTATGTGTTCGGATCAGGATCATTCTCTTCATAACATTTTGATAACCCCACTTCCAAAACACAATGGGGTTGAGTGGAATTGACTCACTCTCAACTGTCGTCTTTGATTCTTTTCCATTTTTACTTATTAGGTACTCCTCTTGATTGTTGCTATTGATTCTTATTTTTGTCAATCAGTACCGTACCTTAGTGTTTCTCTTAATAGTTACGTATTAGAGATGCAGCATTTTAAGCAGAAATGACCTTTCTGCGCATGTAACAGTTTCGTAATTTAACAATAAGATCCATCATACTCAGAAAGTTTCAGAATGTGGAATGTGTTCTAGTCTTTGAGCAACACTTACTGGCTTGTCTGAACATTCAATCTTGAGATTCTCTGCACAGGAACTTTCGCCAAAGCTTTGGTCTCAAGATTCATTTCCAAGTGTATTGTACTTTAATCTGACCAGATGATTGCAGAATATCAGAATCTGTCAGATAAAAACACCAGTGGGTATGATCATGGAGATGCTACAACTTGGACTTGAGCCTAACCCTCCAAGCATATTTTCCTGGGCTCCCATATATTTTACTTTGAACTAAGATAAGAACTAATTGGAAGGGTAAGAGATATGAGGTTTTTATGATTTAATTAATTTTATTTTTTTAATTTTAAAAATTATCCAATAAATTTTCATATTTTAAAATTTTTTATATTAGATTTTAACTAAAAATAATAGTGAAAATATAAATTTCGCAAATAAAATTTAGATTGAATTTATTGGTTCGAGTTTTATTTAAAATTTTATACGGTTTATAATTTTTTTTTAAAATAAAAATAAAAATAAAGAAAAATTCCATGGTCTTAAATATTATTTTTTGAAATTAACAAAATCACAGAAAAATTCGTGTTTTCTTACCTTTAATTAAAAAGTGTTATTTTAAACGAAAAAGAGAGCGCGTGCGGTTTAGACACAAAGAGCGAGTTAGATCCCCAGAAGACACGCAAAGCGTGTGGCCATGCAAAAGGGTTTGTATAGCATTACATACTTACGATCAAAGCTTGTCAGAGTAGAGACTGTCTCCTTCTCCTTCCCTCCCTTGTGCTCACTGTTGCTTAAGATTCACCATAGTCACTTTGATCACTCACTCTCAATTCACTCTCAATCTCAGTCTCTATCTCTATCACTCTGATGTCTGATAAAACAGAGTACTACCTTCTGTATAACGGACTTGCTCTGATTGCAAGTTGGAATCTTTCTTGCATTCCAAGACTGGAAAAGACCCACATTGTATCCTCTTCTTGCTTGGATTCAAGAGCATGAAATTTCGTAGCTTGAATCGAAACTTCGGTTCTTTTTTGATCTGCGTCTTCATTGGTTCCTCTGTTTCTTGAACTTTTTCCCTTTTTTTTTTCTGGATTGAACTCGATTCCGGCGAGAGAAAGTTGAGTTTTTTCGTTGATTGATCTGGGTGTTTTTGTTTGTTGGTGAATTTCCACAATGAAGCAATTGAAAGAGAAAAAGTATATGTGTGAGTTGTGTAAGAGGTCCTTCTCTAATGGTAGAATCTTGGGGGGTCACATGAGGTCTCACTCAGCCACGAATCCAGTTCGTGAGAATGGCGACATGGTTTGTGAAGGTTATGGTCTACGAGCGAACCCTAAGAAATCTTTGAAATTCTTGGGGTTGAATCACAATGAGAGCTCTTCATGGCAAGAAACTGTTGGGGGATCGCGTTGCGAGGAACTGAAAGAGAGAGCCCAGTGCGAAGAATGTGGGAAAGGGTTAAAATCAGCTGGATCTATTATTAGTCATGGTAGGGTACATTCTTGGCCTGGTAGAGTTTCAGGTGAAGGAATAGCCTTACCCGAAACTGAGATGGTGAATCTTGTGCGAAGAAAACGATCCAAGAGAACTAGGTGCAATAATTCTTGTGCTTCAATTTCCAGTCTGTATGAATCTGCACCTGGTATTGAAACTGATCAAGAAGAGATGGAGGTGGCTATCAGCTTGATAATGCTGTCTAGGAGTGTGTATGAACGGGAAGGGCTCAATACAATTGGTCAGTTCAACAATGGTTCTGACTGTTTTGAATCTAGGCCATTGAAAGAAAGCGAGCAGATGAGGTTTGTGGATTCTGGTGTTTCAGATTCTCTGAAGAAAATTGATTTCAGTGAGTATCAGGATGAGATGATGTGTGCTGTGAAGCTGCCAAAATTGGATGAAGAATCACGATATCTGCTCTTTGATGATGTTTCGGAGGAGGGAATTCATGGCTACCCAAGTAGGATTCCTATGGAAACTGAACCAACTCAGAACCTGAAGTCAGAAACTGGATTAAATCTTACAGGCCTGGGATTAGTGAAGTCTGTTCCAAAACAGAAATTGACATCAAATGTTTGTGATACTGAACTGATGGAGGATTCTTGCAGCAAGAGGACTTCTGCAGATTCAAAATCTGAGGTTCTAGATGATTGTTGGAACAGAAACAAGTTCATATGTAGGATCTGCAGCAAGACATTTGCCACTTACCAGGCTCTGGGAGGTCACCAAACGTCTCATAGAACAGTCAAAAACTTCCGTACAGTGAAAGTTAAGAACTGTCAAAAGGAAGTACCAACTTCACCTAAAGCTGAGAACTTCCAGGAGCTGGAGCAAGTTCGGGATTCACAGGGCCAGGTATCAGATGGAGTAACTTTTGTAGTACAACATGAACTAAGCAAATCCAAGGAGTTCCAATGCCTGCTTTGCTTCAAAAAATTTGCATCATACCAAGCTTTGGGAGGCCACAAAAAGGTTCATCTTGCTAAAGCTAGACAGCTGAGAACTAAGCCAAGGAAGCAAGAAGATTCTGAAATCTGCAACATTTCGGATATGGATCTTTCTGAAATGCTTCATGTACAGGCAAATGGTGATTATGGCCTAAAGCCATGTTCTGTTGGAAGCACTCCTGCTAATGATATGTCATTGATTGGTCTACTTGCTAACTGAAGCAACCATGGATGTTCTAGCATTTGCTTCTGAGGAATTCTAATGATAGTGTTAGAAACAGGAGATACAATTCCAAGTTTTGTATTCAAATCTTATCAACAATTTGACAGAGATAAAATTCTATGGATCTCAATTTTTCTCTTTGAGCATCAAGCATTACGATCTCTGTTCAGAAGAGTGGTTTTGAATGTTATTAAACATTTGAATAGCTTATGTTTAGTATTTATACTACTTGAATTTCGTCTTTTTTTTTAAAAAAGTAAAAAGAAAAATTTTCAAATATTTTAAAGATTATATTATTTTTAAAATTTCTTAAACTATACGAGAAATTCATGTCTATTACAAAAAATTAAATTTAATACAATCTAATTCATTGCTAATTTTTAGGAACGTTAGTGGGCTAAGCTGGGTTGCCCTTGATCCAATCTCAGCCTATGATAGCCCGTAACTCGACGGATTAGGATGAGTCAACCCACAGCCTGGCTTGCTTATGGCCCGTCGCTTGGACTATGGCCCGATAGGCCATCTATAGGTTGGGTTTGTTTTTAAATAAAAACTTTCAAAATTGTGGCCCACTCATAATCAATCTGTGAGCCGTCAGCTGGTAGTCAGCCACAACTCATCAGCTCGATTATAATTAACCTATAACCCTACCAATCTGAGCCAAAAACGATAAGCTGGCTGAACCGACTTTAACAATTCTACTTTAACACTTCTACTAATTTTAATATGTATTAGTTTAAAATAAACTCTCTAAATCTCGCGCTTTAACGAGAGAATATTGATAATGACTCGTTCATAAGAATCTGACTTATTTTGTAAACCTGATCCTGACCCAATGGTAAAGTCAAGTCAGGTCAAGCCACGGTCAGAATGCTATCACAAACAGTACTAAAGTGGAAGCCAAACCACTATCTTGTGTTCTGTTTTAATTTTTTTATTTTTAAAAAACAAAATAGTAGAAATATACACCTTTAATAATAATTAATTTAAATTTAACTCTTTTTTAACATTTAAATAAAAATATATTATCTCATTATTCTAATATCACATTAGGATTGAGACCCAAATAACTAAACAGTCAACCTCAGCCTCCGCTCATAGGTCTTAAGTCATGGTCACATTCATTCAATCCGACAACCTTAACCCCTACCATCTCCAAAGCTAAACCCTTCAACAAGATGGCCTCTCAAGTTAGTGATTTAACTCTTTATTCGAATTAATCGTAGAAGTCTCGTTTTTAATGATAATATAAGAATTGGAGTTATTAAAAATTTAAGATTAATGAAAACTTGATACGGAATAAAATTAGTGATCAATTAATAATTAATTAATTAATTAATGACGACTTCTTATACACAAAATATACAAAATACAGTGAATACGTTAAAATTTGAGAAACTTTGAAGTTTCGTATTTATCTCCCCCAAAATTTTAGAAATATGGTCTTATAAATTTAGGATTTATTGTACGAAATTGAGATAGATAGTGATTTGGCTTATCCTGACCTATTGGTAAAGTCAAGTCAGGTCAAGCCACGGTCTGTCAGAATGTTATCACAAACAGTACTAAAGTGGAAGCCGAATCACTATCATAACCCGTACCACCTTAACCCCTGCCACCTCTAAAGCTAAACCCTGCAACAAGATGGCCTCTCACCACCACTGCCACCACCGCCAAACCTCCGTCCACCGCCCCACCGTCAACGCCTCTTGTTGCTTTAATAGTCACTGTTGCAACCCACCGCTTGACGCTTCTCCACTGCCATCTCTACAAGTTTCGGTTGACCAGCTTCTCCAAGCCATCGTTTATGTGCTACAAGACCAGCAACAAATGCAAATCCATTCTCCTCAGTGTAACAGGATCGAAACCCGAGTAAATCATCGTCAAGATCGAAACTTTGGACCTCAAAGTTCACAATTTGGTTGTGACGATAACCCCCAGCAGACCCAGTTTGTTGTCTCTTCTCTCATTCGACGGATCAACGCTCTTGAGTCGTCTCTTAGTCGCCTCTCACCGCCTTCTACTGCGACTTATCGGTCCAATCCTTCGCATTCTCTCAGAGACGCAGCTGCACGCGTTATTCAGAGCAATTTCCGGTCTTTTCTTATTGGTAGATCAAGAACCCTGGGACAGCTCAAGGACCTTGCTTTTATCAGATCCATATTCACCGCTCTCAAATCCTCTGTTTCCGAGAAGACCCGTTTCAGTTCTGAGATTGTTACTCGTAAGGCTATGGATTTGTTGCTCAAGCTCGACTCTGTACAGGTATGGTAGTTGTGGGTCTTTTGGTGATGTATAAAGTTCATCATCCTTTTCTGTTTTTCTAGTTTTTCAATTATTGGGATTTTTTAGGGTGGTGATCCTATGATCAGAGATGGAAAGAGGTCAATTAGTAGAGATTTGATCAAATTCTTGGAGTTCATTGACGAGCTAGCAGTTAAAAGACGTGGGATTTCACACAAATCTACGAAGAACGCATCTAAGGCTTTGCGATTAAGTCATGCTTGTGGAGATTTGACTGAAAAACAGAAGGAAATAGTGGAGAATTTGAGAGGCAGGCTTGAGAAAATTAGTGGGTTTTCTAGGGTTTGCGAGGATGATGGAGAAAATGTGGAGCTTGAAGGATTTGTGAATGTCATTGAGGAGGACGATCATGAAGTGGAAGATGTTGACCTTTCGAATAACAATGGAGTTCCAGTGACAAGAACCGTTGCCCAAAATCAACCCAGAGTGAAGAAAGCTGTTACCTTTGCTGAGAATAGGAATGTGTGTAGGGTTTATGACGATTTCCATGAGCTGGTCTTAAATGAGGAAGGTAGCTTATCTGGTGAGAGTGATTCTAGTGATGGAAATGGAGGAGGTAGTGAGACTGATTACCTTCAAGAAAGGAAGGGAGTCTCTGAGGTGATCGAGAATGATGAAGAAACAGAGTGTGAACAGAACAGTGACAATGAGAAGAATTTCAGAAGGAATCTGAGAACTAATGGTTATTGCCAAGATCAAGACAGAAGCTTATTTTTCGCTGCACCAGTGCCTGTGAAGATGGAACCTCGAGCTGCTTCAACGAAGAAGAGAACCACCCTGAAGATTGGTCCATAGAGATCATTCATCTTTCTGTTTTGTTTCTTTAGGCTATTGTCTTGAATCGAATTCGATTTCTGGTTCCCCTGTGTTTCTCTAATTGTTCATTGTTACATTCAGATACCTACTCTAGTGTGTGATGGAGGCTGTAGTTCTTGATTTTTGTAGACCTTTCTTCATTTCCAAGATATTGGGAGATTGTTGACTGAAATCTGCAACTTCTTCAGAGGACAGGGTGAAACAAAAAGTATGGTACCAAGGCTAGATGCAGAGGTGGAATGATATGAACATCTGATAGCTTTTGTTCGGTTCCTTCTTCTCCTTATTCTATGCGGAGAAAAAAGAGATGAGTGGGTGCCATGAAGAGTGCAGTTCCATAAATGTTAGCCTTCCTAACTTTGAGGCCAAAGACATGAGTCCCTGGTGAAAGAATTTTTCATCTTAGAAATTGCAAATATCGTAAGTGGTTGCTTATTGATAGCCCCACACAATTTCTCAGAACACTTCCATTAATTGCTATCAATATCAACTTAGGCACATTTGCCCGTTTAGTGAATGGTTTATCAGCCAAAATTAGCTGAATGACCATTTGAGCTTATTGACCATATTAAACAGCTACCTATTGTTTGGTGATTCAGCTGATTGGTTGGCTGATTGAACCAATTAGCAGCGTTTTGCATTCAGTTGATCAAAAATGACGAAATACTCAGAGACTGACAATTTATTTAGAAAGTTTTGGGTAGATTTTTCTCTCTTCACGAACGTTCGTTCTGATCATGATCTTCTACCAGCGTTTGATCTTCTACTCCTTCGTTCTGATCATGATTGTGTCGACCGAAAAGAATACCCACAAATCTAAGAAGGTGTTGGCTCCTAAGACGATGGGCGATTAACGCCCATCATCAAACGATGAAGCTTCCAAAAAGAGGTGGTATGAGATGCCATTGAAGGCCCCACCATGTTGAGCTTTATGAGATGGAGCTAGTTGCAGCGGTTTCGGCTAGAGCGTGACAACTGGAAGAACACGAGGCAGCAATAGTTTAGAGGTTACGCAGAGAAGAGGAAACGTGGAAAACAGTCGTGAGAGATGTAAATAGTAACTTAGGACCAAATTTGTTAGGCTTTTGATTTTTTAAAAGAATTAATTCCAATTAAATGAGCTTAATTGAAGTTAAGTAATTTTATATTCCTAATAAATTTAAAAAGATGTTTTTATTATATAAAAATTATTTTTCAGGTTAATTTTTTTAGAAATGTTTTAGAAGTTAATTTAATTTTTTTAATTTAATCATACTCTTATATATTTTTAAAATTATATCCTTATAAGTCATTTTATACAAAAATAACTAATATTAAATTACTAATTTTATCAAAAATTAAATAATAAACAACTAATACAATTTGCAGGTCAAATTAGCTGATTAATTGATTATCCTCACAGTTAATACAATTAGCTAATTGTCAAACAAAGCCGGAAAAAGTTGAACAACATTTGCACATTTGTCTCTCACTCATGTAAAGCTGTTCGTCATTCTATTACAACAACCAAGTAAAACCAGAAGTAGGAGAAGAACACACGCCAAGCTGCTCCTCCTATTCCTCATCCATGAGAAGGAAAAACTTGCAAACCCTCCAACTACCAGCAAGATTATTACCAGTTACAGAAACAAACTGCAAAGTATTATTTGGATACACTCGTAGGGAAACATTTCATTCCTACAGCTTTGAGGCTGCATCTTTGTCCAAAAACCACTTCAACTCCCCTTCGGGTGAGACGAGTTGAACAGGCAGCACATCAGTATTTTGACTCTTTCCCAACACTCGCTGCACTGGATCAGCCTTTCCAGAACCACATACCACAAGTGCGATATAGGCGGATGAGTTGATTACAGGAAATGTAAAGGTAATCCTCTCCGGCGGCGGTTTTGGCGAGTCTTTAATATAAGTAACCCATTTCTCATTTTCCTTGACAAGTGGATGCCCAGGAAAGAGAGACGCTACATGGCCATCTGGCCCCATACCAAGAAGCATGAGATCAAACTTGGGAAACCCACTAACAGATGATGTGCTTATAACCTCTCTGTGAACTAAATGTTTAAGACAGGTTTCGTAATCATCAGCTGCACCTTCTGCTGAGAGGGCGTCATTGATGGCATAAACATTGCCAGGAGTAATTGGTACCTGCAGGAATTGTTAGTACCAGATTAAGGAGTTAAATGAACAACTATAAGAAAACTGAAATGCAAGCATGCATCTATAAGTATACAATTTACTGCGAGTCAACTATGTCCTGCAGACCATCATAGCATGAGCATCATTATTATGGAAGCAAAACTGTTTACCACAACAATGACCAAGATTAAACACACATTATTTGTTGAAATTTCACTTCATAAATCCCGGTAAAATGACTATAATAACATTGTTAGTTAAAATGGAAGCTTCGAGTCACTACAATGACTTCATTATATATGTGTTATCAGCACCCCTCTAGAAACATTCATCTTTGTTTTAAGATACATGCTCACACTACAGTCAAGGTCTAGTACCAGGAAGACAATTCCCATTTGCCCAGTTTTCATCCCGTACAAGGCCTTAACGATGTAGAAACATTTGCTATGACCAACAGGGCAACCAACAGGGCATTACTTGATCAACTGACTTGGTTCATCTCGTGGAGAAGGTAAATGCAGCAGAAAAACCAAGCATTTAAGACTCCTTATTGATCATCTAACATCAATCTTCTGGTGAAAAAGGCGAGTGACGATAAAAACAAATGAACAAGTACATACCCGGGAAAGAAAACCATCATAAGCTAGTTTGTAATTACTATCAGGATGATCCTTAGGAACAACTCTCTCATCCACCCAGAACACATGCCACTTCGACCAGTCTATCGAATCAACATAAGGCGGTTCCACCAATTTCCTGCAGAACCCATCATTAAAAGCCCTCAGTCAGTCACCTCCAAAACAACCACAAACTTTGCACCAGTTTCCCTAAACATTCCTTGAGTTAACAGAGAACAAACGAAAAGATTCAAACTTTTGTCTACCCTTTTCAGCAAAAAACTCAAGACACGGGACAATGGAAAGCGAAAAAAGGAGGGGAAAAAAAAAGAAGGTAAGCGCTAAACACTATCACTGGCTCCCATACCTTAAAGACTTGATGAGAGAGCCACCAGACAGAACGACAGTGAAAGACCCTTTCTCTTTCGCAAACTTATTAGACAAATCGGCGGTATATCCGGCCAACGACAGAGCCAGATCCTCCTCCGATTCAAACACCTCCACCTTCTTCTCTGCCGTCGACAACCCAGCCATCGCTGACGAGTTCACCTTCCTTCCACGCTCAAACCGCTTCAAATTCAGCTTTCCGGAGGCGACAGGGTAACTGGGTCGGTTCGTGTACACCAACCGGGTCGAGATCAAGTTAGCACTGTACGGTCTACCTAACTTCGGAGAAGTCGACGAAGAAATGCTGCGCAGAGAAGTGGAGAATGTGAGCAATGGAGTAGCCATACAAAAGGGTTGGTAGAGGTTTTGTTTGTAGCCGTTGGATGGCAAGAATTAAAGCTCTAACAGATCGCTGGTATCACGTCGACGTCATATGGACGGCAGGATTGAATAACACGTGGAAGTGCACATCTTGTCTTGTCCACCCATAAAGATGATGCCCGGCTTGCCCGTTTTTGACCCGGGTTAACCGAGTCACGAGTGGGTCATGGGCTGATTATAGTCTGCTCAGACTGAGCAGGACCATAAGTTGGCCCATTTTGACCCACCAGGGCACGAGTCACGGTGGTCCAACCCTGACCTAACCCGCACCCAGCCGATTGATATGCCTATTGATACAAAGGTCACCTTGGGACTCGAACTTTCACCGAATTCTATCGCCAACACCCTTTGTACGGCAGTCTCACT
>JAOQMS010000001.1:27687347-27701244 GCA_027563885.1 Erythroxylum longipes | reverse complement strand
AATAAAATAAATTTAGTAAATAAAATATTTCATAAAATATATTATTAGTCATATAAATTTAAAATTATAAATAATAACTTATTCTCACCGCATATCCAAACGCAGCCTTAGTTTTAGACTATATTTATAACAAGTAACAATTTTTTAATATGTAATTAATATATATTATTATATTTAAATACAAAAAGTGGTTTATCATTTTATAAACAACTTCTATTCTTGAAAATATAAATACTTATATATATATATATATATATATATTATCACCAATTTTTAATTTTTTGGAAAAATAATTCATATTAATTTATAAAAATTCAAGTTTAGTTATAACTTTGATAAACTTAAATCAAGTTTGTTGATTTTTGAATTAAGATAAATAAATTTTATTATTAACTAAAATTAACAAATGTTAAGTATAATGGTGTCCACATAATCACAGGCTTAAAGCCGAAGCTCTATCCATAAACATAGGAGACATCCAAATTTAGGTTTAAAAGACTTTTCCTTTTCTCTATCACCAAATCAATTATTTGACTAAAATAAAATAATAAAATCCCTTTTAATTTTCAAAATTCATTAGTTATTATTAGATTTGTCTAATAAAAAATTTATTTTTTTAGAGAAAATTTGATAAAAAAAAAGAAAAGAAAAGGGAAGAAACAAAAACAGAACCACCTTTCTCTCTCTTCCTCCCTGCTTCTTCCCCTGTGCGTGTCTTGCTTTCTTTGATCCATTGGTCATCCAGGAAAAGAAAGGAAGAAAGTGAACCTATGAATCCCTTTTGAGTGGTTGTTGATTTCTTGGCATTGGAATCTGGATTTCTTGCCAGTTTATAGGCAAAAGGAAGGATCTTTTAAGAGATAGATAGCTGTTGTTCAACTTCCAATGCGGTCTTTGAGAAGACCAGGGAGGCAAAGAGAAAGAGTTAGCGTTAAAAGTGGCAAGAAAACCCAGAAAAGCTGCAATCTTGTAAGTGGATCTCAATTGATTAGAGGGCAAGAGATAAAAAGATTGAATAAGCATAGTCTTGGATCTGATGTTGGTTGTGTCATTTTTGGGATTGAGAATAGTGAAAGAGCTGAGATTTTATCGCTGTGGGGGTGCTGCTGCTAGGAAAGTGGTGGTGGGGCTGCATTGAAAAGGAATATGCAGCTTCACATCTCTCCTAGCATGAGAAGCATCACAATATCGAGCAGCAGCAGCAATGGGTTTATTGATTTGATGAAGATCAAGGTCGCAGCTCGCCACATCTCTTATCGGACCCTTTTCCACACCATCCTCATTCTTGCTGTCTTGTTGCCTTTTATCTTCAGTCTTACTGCTATTGTTACCCTTGAAGGTGTCAACAAGTGCTCCTCACTTGGTACCTTTTTTCTTCTTTCCTTTCAAACTCCTTTTCTTGGTTCTTGATTGGACCCATCTTTGGATGTAACATGAGTAATTATTGAATTGTGATGGTTACCTGATGGATGGATCTTGATTCCATTTGGTGGATTGTTTTTCTCGTGCATTTGTCTTCCAATCCCAAATTATGATTTTCGTATGTGTCATTTCTGGATGTGCATGCTTTTTACAGAAATATGTATCTAATTGTATTGACATATGACAGATGTATGATGGTTTGATCTTAATTATCTCATTTTCTATTGCATTTCTGCAGAGGTTAACGTGTTACTCTTACAATGCTTCTCTTTCTGTGGCACGTGTTATGCAGTTGTGTGTATATGTGAACTGCAATCATTTGCTCTGAATTCATGAGACTTAAATTTGATTCATTTTGTTTTGCTCTTACAGGAATAATTCTTAGACTTGCTGCATTGACTTATGACAGATGCCAATTTTTTTTTAAAATGACGATCATGATTGCTTAAACTGGTTAATCTTTATGTTTGGGGGGATTATGAATTTCGTGAAAACTTACATATTATTACGTGCTAATTCTTAGTTTTGAGTGAAATCATAAACTTACAATGTGCTTCTCGTAGTAAAGACAGACTTATAGATACTTGCTTATGGCAAATTTGCAGACACAGTTTCTCTCATATGTAAATTGTCTTTCAAAAACTTTTTGGTTATAAATCTGCTGGTGTGCATTATTGGAATGACTTGTAAGGTCTTCATATACATTATGAGAATTTTGGAATTCCTAAATATGGTTTTGAAGTGAAACTAGATTACTAGATTGTGATCTAGATAACTTGGCAAATGCATATACTATGTTTCTCTTGAAATTGTGACTTATTTTCTTCTTTTTGTTACAGTTTGTCTTGGTAGGAAAGGGGGACCAAGGATTCTTCGTATTGGTGATAATTCAGGGGTAAAGGCATTCTTTCCTTCCTTTCACCAAAATTTGGTCAATTAAGTGACAATTGTGCTTTGATTGTTCATTGGCCAATGATTGTTTTTGGCACATATAGCTGAATCCTTTTCATGTGGTGATAATGCAGCAG
Source organism: Erythroxylum longipes (assembly GCA_027563885.1). NCBI lineage: Eukaryota > Viridiplantae > Streptophyta > Magnoliopsida > Malpighiales > Erythroxylaceae > Erythroxylum > Erythroxylum longipes. The sequence goes on along the minus strand of JAOQMS010000001.1, from coordinate 27,698,794 downwards.
AGGCTGGTTACTGAGTTATATGAGATACTTTATCAAGTAAACACCCAGAAAATTCCAGATGGTCTAGAGCTCCCTGATTCTTTTGAGCAGCTTGTTTTTGAGATGAAGAACAAGAAATACGATGCAAAAACATTTGCTTTACTGTTGAGGGGCATGGTATGTTCCTTTCAAACATGGGCATAGTTGTTTCTAGATGTACCTTGTGCAGTGGAATGGTTTGAAATTTTATTTGGGCGTAGTTTTTTCTAGATATACCTCGTGCAGTGGAATGGTTTGAAATTTTATTTTCTTTAGATCTGAAGCCTTCAATATCTGTACTATTGTTTGTTTTGCCTATGCTACCATTTGTGGGGAGATCAAAAGTTTTCAGCCTTTTTCATAATTCAAAACCTTGTTTCTAGTGTTTTATACCTGTATGTTGATTCAGAGACCATTGGGTTATATATGTAATTGTGGGGATTGCTATTTTTGAAAAGGAAAAGGAAAGGCATCATTTTTGGAGCTCTCAAGACTAGGAAGATTAAGAACAGATATGCTCAGTGCTTTATATATTTTAGGTCTTCAAATAATATGCTGAGAGGTGCAGGCCATGCCAAAAATGAATGAAACCTTAGCCTAGATCCAAGCCATCTTATGTCCTGTTATCCTGTTTTGTTGGAATGTAGGAGATACCATGACATTGGGACTTTGAGTGCCCCTCTCTTCTCCTGCCAGATTTTTTGCTTACAAAAATTGGAGATATTTAATATGGTTGGATTTTGTTGTTCATGCCATATTGGTGTCTGCTTTTATGTACACAAGAGTAGCAGATTCCTTATCAGTGGTGCAAGGTGTAACATGTCAAAATTTCGAGGTTTAAGAGCTAGCTGTTCAAGGACAGTGTAAGGTTCTTTCATCGGATTAGGCTATGAATTTTTCCTTCTTTCTTTTTGAGTCACATTCTTCCAAGTTTTCAGCCTTTTTCATAATTCAAAACCTTGTTTCTAGTGTTTTATACTTGTAATTGATTCAAAGACCATTGGGTTATGTATCTAATATTGGGGATTGCTATTTTTTAAAAGGAAAAGGAAAGGCACCATTTTTGGAGCTCTCAAGAGTAGGAAGATTAAGAACAGATATGCTCAGTGCTTTGAATATTTTAGGCCTTCAAATAATATGCTGAGAGGTGCAGGCCATGCCAAAAATGAATGAAACCTTAGCCTAGATCCAAGCCAACATATATCCTGTTATCCTGTTTTGTTGGAATCTAGGAGATACCATTACATTGGGACTTTGAGTGCCCCTCTCTTCTCCTGCGAGATTTTTGCTTACAAAAGTTGGAGATATTTAATATGGTTGGATTTTGTTGTTCATGCCATATTGTTGTCTGCTTTTATGTAGACAAGAGTAGCAGATTCCTTATCAGTGGTGCAAGGTTTAACATGTCAACATTTCGAGGTTTAAGAGCTAGCTGTTCAAGGACAGTGTAAGGTTCTTTCATCAGATTAGGCTATGAATTTTTCCTTCTTTCTTTTTGAGTCACATTCTTCCAAATTCCTTTTTTTTTTGTTTCCCATTGTTAAGTTACTCCAGGGATTTAATCTTTAATGTAGAACTCTAAAGCAGCTATGGCTTCTCCGAATGGAAAGGAAAAAAGAAATCACGAATTCCATTTTCACTTTAGAGAGACATACTATCAAAATAGACTGGAAAATCTTAAGTTTGGCCGGGATTATTTGTTGTAGTTAAATAGATGATACTTACATTTTAGCTTACATTCATTTCATCTCTTTTGGTCACGGTATGTTAGATTCTTCAGCTGGAAAAATTACAGGTTAAATCACAACTTTGCATTATATTCCTTTTCCTTTCCCTTGAAGCACGCGTATCATGTGTTTTTACAACTCCTGTTTTGTATGTAGACCCTGATGTACTCAAAATTTCAAATTGTTTTGATCCAGTTAGGATCTTCTTTCTCTTTAGATATAGGAATAAAAATCCCTGTCCTGGTTAGTGGAGTTGCATATTTATGCAATTGCTCGGTCATGTGTATGCATCAAGGATACTATTTATCCTTCTTACACTTCCATTTTTACTCCATCATGTTACTTGTTTTTAAAATTTAGGTGCTTTCCTAAGATTGTAATTAACTGAAAATTTGTTATTTAGCATGAACTTCATTGTTTTGCACAAAATTTGTGCTTCTTAACACCTGTCTTGTGAAATATTTTTATGCACCATAGTTGTTTTCCTCTCTTCAAAGCATGACAAACGTGTATGTGAAGAATGTGGTTATTTCCCTAGTGAAAGTAATACGAAGGAAATTATCAATGGAGAGTTGGGGCCATAATTTGTTACTAATTGACATCCTTTTTTTTGAACAGATGGAGAAATTTGAAGGAGAAATTAGGGAGTCTAAGTTTTCTGAGCTGATGAACAAACACTTTGCTGCAAGTTCCATTCCAAAAGGCATCCACTGTCTCTCTCTTCGCTTGACCGATGAATATTCTTCTAATGCCCATGCACGCAAACAGCTACCTTCTCCAGAATTTCTTCCCTTACTTTCAGACAACTCTTACCATCATCTTGTCCTGTCAACTGATAACATTTTGGCTGCTTCAGTTGTTGTCACTTCTGCTGTCCAGTCATCTCTGCATCCTGAAAAGATAGTTTTTCATGTCATCACGGACAAGAAAACTTATGCGGGTATGCACTCATGGTTTGCACTAAACCCGGTCTCCCCTGCAATTATTGAGGTGAGGGGTGTTCACCAGTTTGACTGGTTGACTAGAGAGAATGTGCCTGTGCTTGAAGCTGTAGAGAACCACAATGGCATTAGGAATTATTATCATGGGAATCACCTTGCAGGAACAAATCTAAGTGATACAACTCCGCGAACTTTTGCTTCCAAATTGCAGGCTAGAAGTCCAAAATATATTTCCTTACTCAACCATCTACGCATATACTTACCTGAGGTAATCAATTATGAAGATTCATTCCTTTAGTCAACTTTGGTTTCATTTGTTTGTGTTAAGAGTAGGGAACAAGTGGCAGATGGTAAAGAATATCGCATGCAAACAAATAAAAAAGAAAAAAAGGAAACAGACTGCTTGATATTTGAGATGCTATTTTTCAAGGACTGGTCCATTTGCTCCCAGAAATAATGTGAATTGCTGCCACACTGTTAGCCTGATTTTTTCCCACAACCCTGAAATCATTGGAGTCTATAATTCTGATAGGATACAAAGTCTAGCAAAAATGAATATTAGTTAAACAAAAAAGACGGATATGAGCAGAACTTAATGATTTTTTTTTAAGTTAATAGAATTTTGATACAATCTATTGCATTGCGTTCTTTTGTGCTTCGGCATTGTTTTCTGACTTGTATGAACTTTTGCATTATTTTCAATTACTTTCACTGAATTTTCTTAATAATATTGCATTTTCATTTCTTCCTTCAGCCTCTTATTCTTGCTTGACGTGTTGAACAGCTTTTCCCAAACCTCGACAAGGTGGTTTTCTTAGACGATGATGTCGTAATTCAGCGTGATTTGTCTCCACTTTGGTACATTGACCTTGAGGGAAAGGTTAATGGAGCTGTAGAAACTTGTAAAGGTGAAGATGATTGGGTTATGTCTAAGCATTTCAGGAACTACTTCAATTTTTCCCATCCCCTCATACAGAAGAATTTGGACCCAAATGAATGTGCATGGGCATATGGGATGAATATATTTGATCTTCGTGCATGGAGGAGGACAAATATAAGAGAAACTTACCATTCTTGGCTGAAAGAAGTAAGCCCTTTTACTATATTCCTGCTGGTCTGCATACTTCTTATGCCTTCTTCTGTCCATGTTTTCTGTGTCTCGATTATATGAAAGGCTGAAATGGAATAGTAACTAGTCGATTTATGAAATGGAATATCTTCTTCCTTATTGACTGGATGTCTGTACGAGTTTCCATTTTCACAATCTTTTTCCCTCCATTGTGAATCCAGTAATCTCTTTAAGTTATATGCTTCTCTTGATATTCTGCACTTAGCAGTGACTTCAACAAAAAGTTTATTTTCTTGGTCGTTATACTTGTCACCTTGTTTGATTATATGTGTGAGTACTTGACTTTTCCTGTTTATTATATGTGTGAAAGTAAAGGGTATATGCATGTGAGAGGGTGGAAGGAGTTCCGATCATATTACTAAAATTGAATTGAAAGGAATTTATTTTCCATTGAACTGTGGAGCAAGAGAAATTTAAATGATTATGCAAGGTCAGAAAAGGACAGCCACTACACTGGAGTATTACTTGAGTACCAATACATGCTTCTGCTAGCTGCTTGAAATGATTACCGCAACATTATTGCCAAGGTTCTAAGTTTCCGTCCTGTTTTTTTCTTTTCCTACAGAATCTCAAGTCAAATCTGACGATGTGGAAACTTGGGACTTTACCTCCAGCTTTGATTGCATTTAAGGGCCATGTTCACCCAATTGACCCATCATGGCATATGCTTGGATTGGGCTATCAGAATAAGACTAACATTGAGAGTGTAAAAAAGGCTGCTGTCATCCACTACAATGGCCAGTCAAAACCATGGTTGCAGATCGGCTTTGATCATCTCCGGCCATTTTGGACCAAATATGTGAACTACTCTAGTGACTTTGTTAGGAACTGCCACATACTGGAGTCATAGTCATTCAATTTCAGTAGTAAGAAGCTATAGTTGGGATGGCAATAGACACATGTAATTCGGGTGCCGTTGAGTTTTTTTACTGTGCTTAATTTTCCTCAAGATCCACAAAGATGGCAAGCAGAAATTTGACCAGGAGGCAGCTTTCTTGTCAGAAATCACCGTCCGTCACACTTAGCGCAAAGGACCTGCTTCACTAGCAGGAACCAGATTCATTCTTTCAATCTGTAACATAGCAATCTGTCACCTAATTTTTTGATTGGAAACGAGATAACATTGTTGGTCTTCCTGCTGTATTCTAGCCTGGTTTCTTGGCAGTACTTCCAAATAAAGCAGTATACACAAGATAGGAAATGGACGAAGCTGATTTGTCATATGAATTGATAGAAGGAAAGGGAAGGCTGGGACAGTTCTTTATGCAAGGGCTCACCTATTGGGCCAGAAATGCTTTTTCTTTTGATTTTATCTTGTTCCTCGATTGTCTTCTCAATTTTGTTCATACCTCCCCATTTTTTCCTTGTTAAACTGATGTCACTATTGATGGAATTTAGGAGTAGGTAATGGAGATTGCTTTGTCCCAATTAATTGGTGAACTGTTTAGGCCATATATCGATATCTCTTTTGTATGATTCACGAGGAACATTCCAAAAATGTGCAGAAAATTCTTTCCCAGTTTCTGTTTTCTTGTCCAATAAGTCTTTCATACGGTCGAGAAGAAAAGAACTACTTTTGTATGCTAAGGACTTTTTTTTTCCCCCTCTCTAATTAGCTTATGAGCAAAAAGGGTCGTTGCAATGAGCTCTGGATTGGATTGAAGTTTAGTCTACTGAATTATATTTCTGGCCCTTCTTCCCCAAGGTACTATCTGCAGAGCAGTCAGGTTTTGGCTTATGAAACCTGCAAAAATCTAACAACCCTGACAGCCCCAAGTTTCTGTCTGCACACAGAAGCTTCATTACAAAAATGGAGGAATGGGCATGCAATGACCTTCTCAAGGAAGTACCTTTGGGACAACTAAGTTCAGTATCCAATAGAAGTACCTTAGAAGGTCATTAACCATCTGAATTATGATTTAGGACGTAAATTTAAAGAAGATAATGAAACGCCTGAAATTATCTTCTCTCAAGTTCTTTGAAGTTCCTGAACGATGCAACTCCTCAGTTTGATTCATTCAATTTTCAGCTATCTAGATATAACTTCTTCATTAAAAGTCCAGTTTCGTGATTCTCAAAAATGAAAAGATCAAGAAAAAGTAGTGCCTATAAGTTCAAAAGCCCTGAAACAGATGCTCTTACAGTAGAGACAAAAGCTTCATTTGTTGATATCTTCAAAGCAAATAGATTCCTACTCTTGGAATTTGCCAATTTGATGTTGACCAGAAACCCACTTGAAGATAGTTGCCGGATTTCAAGCATCCAACAGCCACATTTGGTAATTTCTAATCCAAGTTGGTGATTTGCTATCCCTAAGAAATTCTAAATTATCACAAAAGATTCTCAAATTTGATTGGAAGCCTTCTTTGACATAAGACCAAATCAAATCACTTGTTTCTATCCTATTTTATAAAAATCTATCCATTCAAAGACTCGTAAAAATTGAATGGCCAATATCACTTGAGAACATGAAAATTTTTATGGCCAAGATGACTTGAGAACATGGAAATTGCGTGGGGAGAAGAGAGGATCTCCCTCCCTTGACATCTTGCTTTCTTATCTTCTTAAATCAATAATTTAAGTGAATGATTAAGACCTTATTAATAATCATGTAACTCATTAGTTGATTCTTCTTCTTCTTCTTCTTATAGGTTATTCATAGATTCTTCCGAAAACTGAAAGGAAGAATCTGAAAGGTTTTTTGAAATTACCCATGTTCCCAACTCAAGCAATCTCCTTATTAGAAAATCCCAGAAAATTAATAAGAGATGAAGAACAATAAGAGGTAACAACCACCGTCAGCAAGATTAAACCAAGATTAAGCAGACGTTGTCATATTTCAGTAGTTCCTTGACATGGCCCCACTTCTATGGATCCTCAGGTGAGTGCTCACATCATCTACCACCTATTATAGAGACTCTCTCGTTAGTTGCTGTAGCTACCTTCAGTTTTTGGTCATTCAAAATATTGCGTTTGATGGGTAAAACTCTTCTTTGAGTCGGTTGACATGCTTATCCGTTATTATAATGAGCTTAAGTATCTCACATCTTGTGCATATTTTAGCTGGAGAAGTGGCATAGCTTAAATGCAGATAAAGAATGGCTTAAGTGGGTAATAAGCTTTCCTTCTCGTTACAGATTAGCTTAGTAGAGCAAATATATGATGTGTTTTTCTCCTTTTCTCATTTGTATAAACCGATCACATCTTCTCAATGTTACTAATTCATTACTTTGTTTTATATGGTGAGTGTAAAGCATGTGTTGCTGCTGATTTTGGTAAGCTTTCGAAATTTTTTTATTTTTTATTGGCATTGGAAATTCAGTCAAAAGACTTGTCTTTTGCACAAATCAGAGGAGAAATCTGTCCGTTTTCATTGTCTCAGGAGATTGGCAAGGAAGCATTGACCAATGGTATAGAGACTTTGGGAACTCCAAAACAATTGCTTCACAGAGGATTTATTTGATCTCTTCCTCTTCTTTAATGATCCCTCTTTGCTTCTTCTTTCAAACTTCTCTTCTTCTTCTCAAGCACGAGGCTTGGAGCCAAAGAAGAAACTTACCCAGATCAATTTTAGAGCCAAGTAAGCTGACCAACCAAGGATCTTGAGTTATCCAGTTCATTTCTGGTGGTGATCTTTTGTATTCTTCTTCTCTGCACTGTATCAGATGTTGCTGATATAACTATTTCTTATGCAGGTTGATAACTTTCTTTGAGCTTGGAGGAACCCAGTAGAGACAATTAAGTGGCCTTGTGATCTTTCCAAAGATCTTAGCTTTACTGTCCTTGCATGTTTGCGCTGCACAATTCTGACATCTTGTTTGCTTCTTTTCTTGTTTTATTTGCATTGCATTGAATTCCAGAGAAACACTGCATACTTTAAAAAGCATTTCATTTCCATACTTGTACCAGTTCTAGATTGCCTTGTCCAGTGTACAAGAACAGGTTTATAGGTTAAAAGTACAGTTCTTCCCATTTACATCTCTCTATTTCCATATGACAGATACCCAGCTAAGAATCTGCAGGAGATCTGTCTGTATGTGATGCGAGTATTTATCTTTGAAAGAGAATTCAATTGAGGTGCTTGGAGAGTTTGGGAAAAGTTCCATTTGAAGGTTTTCAGGTATCTGGGTTTTGAAAGTCCTGCACTTCTATAAAGATGGAGGGTGTTCAAGAGCAGCTAGAGATAAAGTTTCGATTGACTGATGGATCTGATATTGGTCCCAAATCCTTTCCTGCAGCTACAAGCGTAGCAACCTTGAAAGAAAACATTCTAGCTCAATGGCCTAAAGGTCAGTTTTACTAACTCAGTGAAAATCTTTGGCATTTCTTGTTCCTAAAATTTTGATTCTTTGGTCTGTTTTTAGGAATGGAATGATGACTTACACATATTGCTTTCAGTTACATACGTATTGCTTGTTCCAACCTTTTGGGAGTGGATATATTGGAGTGACCAAATTCTAGCATAGGAATTACTGTCTCAATCACTGCTCTCTCAAGTAAAATCTAACTAATACTTTCTAATGACCAGAGAAGGATCATGGGCCAAGGACGATAAAGGATGTGAAGTTGATAAGCGCAGGTAGAGTTCTGGAGAATAACAGAACAATAGCAGAATGCAGAAGCCCACTGTGTGACATCCCAGGTGGGATAACAACCATGCATGTTGTTGTGCAGCCACCTTCCCTGGAAAAAGGTACTGACAATCAATCAAGCACTCAAAATGAAGCTCTTTTAATTAGGCCAACCTGAAACTCCGAACTATAACTCAGCCTGAAACTCGATCTGGTAGGCTGGACGAGACAAACCCTTTTTCCACCCCTAGTATCTAGTAGTCTCTTGGAAAGAAGTGGCATATAAATATATTCATTTCAATGAGGTCCTATTAGCTTTTACAACACGATGTAATTATTATCATTCTAATGGAGGAAAAAAAGTTCATTTGCCAATCTGAAATTTTAATTTTCTATGTGCCCCACTCTTACCCTACTGAGATGTGTATCCTTTCTGCGGTGTTGCAGAGAAGAGGCTAGAAAAGCATGGGAAACAGAGATGTGGCTGTGTGATACTATAGCCTACAGCTGCAAAGGGATGTTATTAGGGTAAATTCTGCATATGATCGTTTAAACTTCCCTTATCAGTATATTACTGGCTTCAAGTTAGATCTTTTCTTACTTCAGTTACCTTTTTAAATCATGCAGTTAAAGAGTTGAGAGCTGCTAATAAATGTTGGTTTCTTATGGAATGGTCTCCGATTTGTTCATTCATTTCACAGGTCATCAATGGTGGAAGCCTTTCCATAAAATTGCAAGCCTTGTCACGCTTGACTGTTAAGTTGAAACAACTCTGCATACATGGAAGAATCTGCAAAGTAAAATATATTAAAGATTGTTGAAAATTTTTCTTGGAGGAACTTCTTCCCTGATGTTAAATTCTTCTAGATTTCATTCCATATTGGTGGTTGGTGTGTTCAGTAGAAGCTCCATATGCAATGGCATGTACTGAAAGTTCTTGTTTAATCAGTCACATTCAAACATTTTAGACTAGGAATTCCTTCAGGAAAGCCAACATGTTCCTTCTGTGAATTTAATAAATATAGTGACCTGTTTCTGTTGGTATATGCTTTAGACGACAATATGCTTTCCCCTTAAATCCTTAATAACAATATCGAGCTCCTGTATCTTTGCCCAAAGATTGCTGTTTAATCATATTTCAAAGCAAATGCAACTTTCTTGCCAGATATGATCAATGCTTGCTTGCTTAGAATGCATAACAGATCTACTTAGCTTTGCCGTCCAACTATGACTAAACAGGTTTTGACCCGTTAACTTTAGGCTAGACCGGTTTTATCATCCCTACTTATAAATGCTTTACTTATAAGGGATGAGACGTCAACGGTGTCTTGATTATGCCAATGGTTTGCCTGTTTAAGGCAATTACACTTTATTTTTGTATTCCCCTATTCCTTTGATAGCCAAAAAACAGAACAAGAACACTCACAGTTTCATGTTAATTTATAATGTTATCAAGATCAGATCAAAAGGACCTCTGCTCGATTTCTTAATATTAGCTCTCAGCAGAGCTGCATATCCCTTGGAAGTTCTACCAACTGCTGTCATGTAATTCAAACTGATAATTAGAATAATATGTTTTCTGCAAAGTAGATGCATGTAATTCTCAGTTGCCACACATTATATGTCCAGCTTAATGCAAAGCTCTTATATGCTTTGCATAAAAAATGAATACGATGCCATTTTTTCTTTCGGAAGTCGTCATATTTTCCTATCGGTCGATTAGCATTACCAGTGTATCAAAGAACAAAGATAAGAAAGGCCAAAAAAAAAGTTAAAATATTGATAATAACATATCAAAGTTCAACTTAAATGTACAAAAGCAGCATGCTTCAACTATTACAGATTTCCCTCGTTCGCAGTGTGCTCAGGAAACAGACACAGAATATGAGAACTAGGACCATCGGATGGTCAAGCAACAAGTAATCTCATAATCAGATATACCGATAACAACTCATGGACATAAATTTAACAATCTGTATGACCATATACAGAGGATTGTTATTCTCACAAAAGACCAAGTAACAGGCTAAATAATTGATTAGCGAAAAGTGTAAGGTGTGTATGATTATTCGACCTCAGCTTGCTATCCAAATAAATGTATAGGACATGCATAAAATGTACACACTATTACATGCTCGCATGAGTTGAATTATTAAAACAGAACAGTCAGCAAAACGACAAACCATTCACAATGAAACATTTGGCCATAGCAAGAATGTGAAGTAACAATTCAGAAGTTGTGATGCAGCTCCAGCCTTACAAAGTACCAGACAGCCTTCACAGGTTGCATGCACATTGATTTGAGTACTCCATGGACAAAACTCATGCCTGCACACATGTTAATAATGTATATCAATTTAGTGGAAGATTCTTAACAAGAAAGATCACACATAATATGCTTCTAAGAAATAAACATAACAAGGACATCAAGCACATAGAAGAAGGAAATGATATGCTTGCAACATATGGGAAGTTTAACTTAAATTTGCTTCCATAAACAGATTAGTGGGTGAGGAGTATTAAGAATGCAGCATGTATGACAAAGAAGCATGTGATATCATATTATAATTGATAAAAATAACACGCAAAAATGACAATACAAAACAAAGGAAAGGTGAAAAGGAAAAGGAGAATGTGTATTCAGAAGAAGATGACGCTGTTTTGATAGTGATCATCTAAAACATTTTGTGTTGACCCGGGTCTCCGTACATAGTGGAAAGTGATGCTGACATGCTACTAAAATCATATCATGTATGCATGATATGCATGTCACTTAATGCAAGCAATCACGTTATGCAGTCAATCCATTTAACACAGGAATTGCACATAATAATCACATAACATATAATGCACAACATAACATAACATATTCTAAGCCTAGGAATCTTGAGAAACCTAGGGCTCTGATACCAAAAATGTTGGCCCCGGGTCCCCGTACATAGTGGAGAGTGACTACTTGTCACCCTTGGAAACATTGTGATGACAAAAATAAAAGAAATCATAATATTTAAGAAGTTCGTGGTGGGATCGTAATCGAATTATAGGCATAAAATTAAAGCAT
>JAOQMS010000001.1:27666626-27687247 GCA_027563885.1 Erythroxylum longipes | reverse complement strand
ATAATTAAATCCTTATAATTCAAGCTAAGGCAAAAATTCAAATTAACTATCATGCTTAATTCGACAAAATATTTCGGGGGCCAACATTTTGCCTATGCAACAAGTACATATAGGTGCACTGATGTGTACAGATGATTACATTAAGTACCAAAGAGAAGAAGGAGCAGAGACTAAGAGGAATATGGCGAAGCCAAAGCTCACCACAAAATTGCATGAAGCATGACCACAACTAAAGTAAAATCAAATCCTCATACTAGATCAAGATCAACTGTAGCTAAATTGTAACAATTACAAGATTTGACAGCAAAATATCTGCACATAAATATATTTTGTTATTTCAGAGAAGACAAACAAATGTTCATTGATAAGATGTAGGAAGTAACGGATTTCATCAGAAAGATCATTTGTCTCAGAATGCATCTCATAGACCATGAGGTCCATAAATCAAGGATTATCATGTCATCCTCGATTCTTCTTAATTAAGTTTGAATGTATTTATCCTATCCAAGGACTTCTCATAGTTGTTTCTCTTGTTGGCAATTCAAGAATAAATCAAGTCAACATGAGAATGTTACGAAACTAAAAGGCAGCGACCAAAACATCCAGTGGTATGCTTAAAATGATCGTAAGGTGAAAAGGTCCTTTATCAGATTCAATAGCAAGATAATGTCCTCTTGATTCTCTCTAAACACTACTTTAGCACCAATCGGGTCAAAATATAAATGAAATCAACAATTGAGACAATACCTCAATCTCATTTTGACTATCATGCTAACTCAGAAGCCTCTTCTGAATCAGACAAAGGCAAAAGAGTGCAGATTCCAAGCATATGCCCATTGAGGCACACATAATACTGAACACAATCCTCATAGGCACCCAACCTCCGGCTGGCACTCTGCGGTATCATTTTGGCTTGTTCCATGTTCCACAGCTTTGCCCTACAATAAGGGCACACCTCTGTGGGATGAAATTGAGCCCCCTTTTTAATCAGCATACTTCTGACCTTTGATCCCGAGAATGACTTGAAAACCCCTCGGAAAAATCCCAAATCCTCCTCTTCTTCCCCTTGTTCAAGATGTTCACAAGGGTCAGAGACATATAAAACATCTGTTCTGCACTGTGGTAAAAGAAAGCTCTTTCCTGAAGTCCTAGAAAACCGAGTCCTGTAAACAAAATGACCAAGTACATGAATATTATTGAACACACCACCCTTGGTGCATCCTGAACAGTAAATAAGCAACTTCCCAAGTGCTCTCCAACTCCCATCAACACTGTGGCTTCCACCAGATTGTAAGTCAAGGATCATTTTAGGGGCCCTGGTGCGGCAAAACTCCTTCCACAGAACTCGCTTGGCAAGATCATCAAACCACTTGCACACACATGATAGAGTGGCAATCAACTTAGGGTTCCAGTTCAGCTGTTGAAACACTAGAAATATCGCATCTTCACTTAGATGCCCTTTAATGCATTGACAACTTGATGAATGTGTGCAGCGATATTGCTTTGTTAAGATCATTGAGTCTGCCTATTGAGGAAGGAAGGAACAAAAGTATTATAATCTTTGCGAAATTTATTAAACACTACCAAGGTGCAAAGATATGAACTCATACTAATGGAATGCATTCAGAACCTGACACATACTGTCAGACTAAAATAGTTGGAGGCTAAATTTCAGACCTCAATCACAAGCCAAGTTAAAAGTTTAGTTAAAGCATTTCAGTAGGGTTTTTCTGTGGAATGGAGAAAAAAGTAGATCTTGGAGTACAAACTTCAACCAACAGATAGAAACTATATTCACGACATATGAATTTGTCAACAAAGCAAAATGCTGTCATGTAGCGCAAATTATAACAGAAATCATGCACTAGTCAAAAGTTAGATCGTCAAAAGGAAGTTATCATCAATGAACAACCAACATGATCTTAAAATACTAAAATGACCTTATGGTTCATAGATAAACAGTAGAAAAAAAGGCTTCTCTCTACTGCCATAATTTTAATCATCCTCGTAAATAACCCATCAACAAAATTTGACAGAACCACAATATATCAGATATAAAGGGTAAATCATAACACGGTAGCTAAATACTAGAAAAGCACTAAGACTGATCTAACTCACTTTGAATAAATTGCATATCACCTTTTCTTTTTGGTATTACAGAAACAAAATGACATCAAATTTTGACCTTTCCAGAGGACTGGACCTTACACTTTTTTAACAATGTACTAATTCCATCAGTCAACCTTTTGGTAATACTAAAGTTACATGTCCTAAGAGTCATGCTTTTATGAAACTTTCCCAAGTTCAGAAAGTGTAAGGAGTAACATAAACAATTATGCCTAATCCATCATTGTGGTTTGGTTTTCCTTCGGAAATGAAGACACCAAATTATCAACCTTTGAACTGTTCCCCGTTCCTTTTTTTTTTGTGAAAAACGAAAATCAGGACCGCGCAATAAAGCTTGGACAAAAGCTCTCACCATAGAACCAAATAAACTAGGAATATGAAAGCTTTCCAAATTCCATAATTAAGGCCGCCTAGATGACTAAGTAAACACAGACTTAGCTTATTTTGTCAATGCATAACCTCGCCATCAAGATTCCAGATCCAAAAGACCATTCTGTGAAGATTTCAAACAGTTTGACAACCCAAATCAAATTTGAGGACATGTAGAAGAATCTTAACAAAAAAAAAACAACTTAACCTTTTAACTTGATTGTCCAGAATTAGTAATAAACATGAAAACAAAACAAAACAAAAACAAAACCCTAGCCCACAGTAAATCTACTTAAAGACAAACAAAGAGACCGGGAGTAGATTGGATCCCAATTTCTCACCTCACCAAAGAAGCATGCCCTTCTTTATGCCTCAAAAACCAAAAATTGAACTCTGAAGAAAAGAGAAACAAACAAAGATTATACCTTTAAGAAGCAACGCATGTTTAGATACACAAAAAGTTATAAATTAAAAAAAAACATGAATCCAAGAAATGCGAAGTTGGAAACTTACATGCAAAGGAACATAGCTAAGCTATTTGCAAAAAAAGATAAGAGACTTGCAGGTAAAGAAACGGAGAGCCAATGCAGAGATGGGACTTGTGAGATGAGAAGCAGCAACCTCAGTTCCATTCCGTATCAAGAAAGAAAACAATAAAATATTAAAATATCCCACAGATTGACAAAATAACCAGCTTGCTTCTCTCTTTAAAGCAAAGACGAGTAAGATCATGCCACGTAGGTAAGTGACATAGCATGGAAGCAACTGGGGACCACTTGTTTCATATTTGTCAGTACCCTATTGGACTGTCATTTTGACAGTTGATGTGCGTACAGTATCAATGTTTACTTCTTAAATATATGTCTCGACCTGGACCACAACGTCCACGAAAAGTCTTTTCATTATTCTTATATTAATTATATTAATTATGACGAAAGGATTGACCTCATAAAAATAGTTTATTAATAAAATATAAAAGAAAGAATACATAAATTGACCTTCTTCTGACTTCCCAGCTTGTGCATACGTTAATTTTTATTTTTTATCTTAATTATATTAAATTATTTATAAAATATATATTTTAAATTAATTAATTTGAGATTTTAATTTAATTAATACTATAATTAATTAAAAAAATAATTATTTAAAACAAAACAGGGAGTTTATTCAAATATTTTAAATGAGTGAAACTCAAACCTAGTTAAAAAATTTAAAGGAGTTGATTATCTCTTTAAAATTTTACTAAATTTACAATAATTTTATAATAATAATAATAATAGAGTTTTAAGATATAAATTGCTACCACCTAAACATATATCCACGTGTTAGGTACATAATTTTTGGGATTTAAATTTTTGTTATTAATGGTGTATAATATATATTATATCCGATTAATAAATGCTTTTTTTAAAAATTAAAATTTATTTAGAAATAATAAAAAATGTGGAAGTGTACATCAAAAATTCCCACTCATGTGAAACAACCTAACGTTAACGAAAAGAGCAAACGACATTACACAAACCAAAAATGCCCTAGCACTAACCATAAAGATCATACGGTATCGTACACAATCAAAACAAGATGAGATCGTTTAAATATTAGGGTATAAATATTAATTTTTAAATTATTGTTGTGACAAAAAATAATGTTAAATCTTTTTTTTGGTATAAGAATCAAATTATTATTGACGGTGACAAATAACAAAATTGTAAAATTGACTATATATGACACTTGAATTGAATAGGATCATCATTCTTGTCTTTTCTACGGAGATGATTCCTAAGACTATATTAATTTATCTTATAGTAATAATTTATTATTTGAAAGACAAAATTTTTTAATATTTTTTGTTAGATATATAGAATATATCTTTTTATTTTGTTTTGATATATTTATTATTAATTAGACCTATAAAATATTAATTCGATGATGATAACTAATTAAGTATTTTTGTTTGTCTTGGATTAAAAAAATTATTTGAATAATATTTTAGATAATATGAAATCTTATTTTAAATAGAAGGGATATTGTGAAGAATTGTCGGGTATTACGTGAATAAGTGAATTGAAGGGTAATGTTGGAATTTTCCTTGTGAATTAAGTTATTTTAACAAATACTTATGTTGCAGTTTTTGTGAACACCTACGGCTGCTGTCCACGTGTGTAGCGTGAGTGTTTTGATTGTGTGGGTGTGGGTCTTCGGTGGTTGAGTGGTGTATGTCTCTCTGTCTTGGCAAAAAGGTATATAAGGTGGTTTGCGGCAATTGTGTGTTGGTATGTGAATTAAGAAATACAATAAAGGGGCTTTTTGTTGAGACGGGATCTTGAGATGTGGTGTGTGCGTGAGTGCTGTGTTGGTGCATGATTTTATTGACTTCTTGTTTTGACAAACACCGGAGTAGCACATGGTTGGAAGGTTTTTCTGCATACGTGTGCGTGTGTCTGATTTTAGTCTCGGTAGATTCACGTTTCTGCACTAATTACTTTGGAAGTCACGCACGCTGAACGTTCATCAATTGGAGTGGTCTTCGACTGGGAGGATTGTGGACTGCGGGTAAGTTTTGTCGTGTGTCGATTGGTAACTGAGCTGCCGTGAGTTGACGTTCGAGTTTGCAAAAATCGGTTCATATTCTGATAATTTTCATGTTTATTTAAGTGGAATTGCACTTTTCAAAAAATTATTCTTTTCTTTTATCTTAATTATATTGTTATTCTTTTTTTAGTTGATTAATAACTTGAGTTATTTTTATTAATTGTCTTTCGTCAAGAGTATTAGAGAAAAATCATTTGACGAGATTATCATGAGTCGGTCGTATTATTGAATGTAAAAATCTTTTACAAGAAATGAGGTTGAGAGATAGTGTTAAAGGTTGAGTGATGTCGGCTTAGTAAAGCCTTGAGTAAATCTATTATACTTCGGTGAAAGTGATTAAACTGAGTGAGAGCCCCGCAGACGTAGATAAAAAGTGTTGAACTACGTTATTAAATTTCTGGTGTCATCTTTTTTTTTTCTCTTTTGATTGATGTTGTTTTTATTTGTACCAGAGATGACCATGTAAAATTGGGCAATTTGCGAAATTACTAATCTATTCGGTTTTTCATTTTTTAATATAAATTTTTTTAATTTATTGTTGTTTATTAATATATGGACTTGGAATTCCATTTTTCTATTTTTTCATTAAATTGTGTAAAAATAATAACAATATAAGTTGGATGAAATTTTATTTTGAGTTTAAAATATGTCAAATAAAATAATTAAATAAAATGTTAATTAATTAATTATATTATATATATTTATTTAAATTAATTCAGAGCCAAAATAGTTTAACTTTCATTACATTAACCATAATTCTCATTTCATTGCTTAGCCCTACTATTCATGTTTTTGTCAAGAAAATCGTATATATAAAAAAGGAAAAAGGCCGATTCAAAGTGATCATAATCAATTTTGTTAAATTATTCAAGCAGAAAAAGGGTACGTCACACTTATGGTGATTGCTCCTCTACATCCCACAAAGGTTGTTGTACCTATATCAACCCATCAAAGGAGTGGGTACACCATCAAAAGCTGGAACAGAACACAGAACACAGAACAATGGTGCTAGATTTATCTCACACAAGAACACTTGTTGCAACATCAAATGCAATTCCGATAAATGCTTCTTCAGACAGATTCTTTGGATAGAGATTAGAAAGTTCATACAGGGAATTACATGTTTCCTCCAAACAAATTGCAGTAACAAATGAACACAACTTGCCACCAATCTATTCATTCTTGAAAACCAAAAACATATAAGAAAAAAGACATGCTTAGTGATCATATTGAATTGACAAGAAAACTAGAAAGATTCACACAATGCAGCGTTTCCCTTTTCTTCTCAACTGTACATGGTTATTCTTCTTTCATTCACACAATAAAACCTATCAAATAAGGCAAAAACTTCATAAAGAGGAGAAGAACATACCCTCAAATATGTGTTCGGAAATGTAAAGATTGTTCATAGAACTTTTCATAAGTCTATCAACAGAACCAATATACCCCTGTGTTTCCATAACTGGATAAGCTTATTACTTGAAGCTTATGTTTAGTTTCTTGTGCTTCTTTTGTGAATCCACATGACAGTAAATAGAAGAGTACTCATCCCAATCCAGCTTTATTATCATCAGCATTTATTTTGATCAATTCCAAAATCTGTGTTTTTAATTTCTTCCTAATTTTCCTTTCATTTTGCATTGAATCTCAACTCAAGAGAACATTTGGAGAGGGTTTGCTATCTTGGAGAAAGATCACTGTTTCAAATGCACCCACCAAAGCCTTAACCTTGCTCTTCCTGGCCTCAACGAGTTTGCTTGCTGTTTCTTCAATGACATTATTGAAAAGTCCCAGTGCATCTTTCCTTTTGTGCACATCTTGACGTCTTAGAGTGACTTTTTCAGCATCAGTTTTGCTCTCATTTGTATCTACTTCAGCTGCTTTCATCCTGAAGATTATACGGGCATCAGCTTTGAGGTTTTTGTCATCACCCAACACTTTCCCTCGTCGGAACTTAAGCCTCCTTGGACTATCATTCTTCGACTGGATTTCAACCACTTTTCCCCTCCTGAAATGTAATTTTACAGGTTGCCTCTCCTTGAGGCCTGAAAGAATGGTCCCAGCCCTCATACTTCTCAATTTGTTAACCCCTTCACATGCTACTACTTCTTCTATTTCCTCAATTTCACCATTTTCAGCATGAGATTCGTATTCTGTTTCAGAAATGTTATAATCAGATTCGCCTTCATTATCTTCATCAGGAGTTGATGGTGTATGAGATTTCAGATGAGGTTGGGACTCGGGTAATGCTAGTGGTGATTGGGATGATTCCACAGAAATATTCTCATTGCAATCAGATTCCAAATATTTGATCTCAGTCTCCATCTTGATGACATGCAATGTCTTCTCCCGGACCTCATCACCATAAGTAACTTCAGCATCTTCTTTGGATAAGTCAGGGTTGGTGGCACTCTCAGGCTTGGGCTGCTTAGTGTCAACTATATCTAACCTGTTCTGATTCTTAAGAGAAGATATAACTTTCAAACCCCTACTCTTCCTTGCATTTAGGCTTGCAACTCTAAGAGAAGCTCTTGGGGATGCCAGTCCAATTGCAACCCCACTTGAGGCATTTTTATGGGATAATATCCTCTTCACAAATGCCTTGGAGGACCCTGTCATCTGTTCATTCTTCACATAATTATTCTTTAGTGCACTTGAATCTCTCAAACTGCCAGGGGATGATAGTTTAAACTTCAAAGAAGAAGCATGGTCATCGGCTGCATTAATCTCTTTAGCTTTTGAAGAAGACCTTTTCACAGAGGCCTGTGCTTTTCCAGAAGATGATAAACTTGAATTAGCAAACTTTGCGGAGTAGTTCACCTCTTTAGCTTTAAATAAAGATTGCTCCAGGGAGATCTCTAATTTTCTAGAAGATGATAATACCTGCTTTGTAGATTTTTGTAACGAGTGGTTTTTCAAATCAGACGATGTCTTCGACCTAACCACTGGTGTCTTCTTGTTTTCCTGATCCAACTTCTTTTTCTTCTTATCATCAAAAGTTTCACTCGATACAGAACTTTGACCATCAACAGAGTATGCTAAAACTCCCTGCTTTTTCTGTTTGGTCACAACTACTCTCGACAATGGAATTTTTTGGTCAAGAGAATTTGTTAACAAAGTTCCATCAGATGTCCTCTCAGTCAGAACTTCATTGAATAATGAAGTCTTATTGTCAATTGATTTTGTTGGAACTTCCTGGACAACTTCAGGAGTACTAGTTGAAACAGTTTTTGACTTAGCAATAGGCTTGATATTAATTGTCAATGTCTTGTCCCTCTCTGGCTGAACCTCCACTGAACCATGGTCATCTGGTGACTTCTTTAAGATTCTTCTCATTGGGTGTCTTGCTTTTTCTTCAAATTTATGATTCCCCCCATATTTACAGAGGTCATGGCATGAACCAGTAGAAGCTCGGAGATAACTTGGAAGCAACTTTTCTCCATTCTTAGCTGAACTCAAGTGTCCCAGAGAGCTTCTCCTGGGTTTAACTTGGTTCATGTCATTTGACATTGGGCTCACAGGTAGGCTAGTACTCTTCTCAGCCATCTGAAATTAAAAAGAAAATAGAAAAAGAAGGGAAGATAACAATGGATTACAGAGACATGGAAACAAAGTAATACTTTTATTGAGTGATGAGGAATATTATTGTCAAACTATGCTCTGCAGAGAAAGAGCTCACCAGTATCTGTTTGGATATTACAGAGGACTGAGAACAACTTCCAACAAAAGAAAACTAAAATCATTCACCTGCAAAAGGAAACAGTAAAGTAAGCAAGCATCAGGAGACAAACAAAGATATGTACACCATAAATTATCAATTATGTGAAGTACGAATAAAATTCAAGATCCTAGTCCAGATCGATATTAAAAAGGAAGAAACAAAATCCAAGAGAATGAAAATTTCCAAACCTAACCAATTCAAAAACTATATCATTCTTATACTAGTTTACAAGAAAATGTTATTTTGTTTTACCAAGTCAAACCTTTTATTAGTTAAATTCACACGTTATACCAATTATCAACAGTCGGCACAAAAGCCTGACTTGTCAATACCAAAAATATCGGTGAAGCAATTCATACAAAATTAGCACATAAATGAATGAGGGGACAAGCATCAGCCTACCATAGACTTACCATTTCCCATCAGAAACAGGAATAAAATGAGAGTTCACAGAGCGAAATCAGTACGATATTAAACCATAATAAGCTAAGCAGACGTCAATCACAAAACAAATGAAAACGCTTAACCTACATATAAGATCATACGGTCTTCAAACCCCACGACCAAATCGAAAACAAAGCACAATCTAACCAACCAAAGAATCGAAACACAAACCATGTATGAACAGAACACGAATACCAAACGAATCACAATAGAGTTACAAAAACAAAACAAAAAACAGAAAACATCTAAAAACGCACCAAAAGCAGTCATAACCCAGAAAACCCATCACTAAAATCCCATTTAGAGGGGAACCATGTTGAGCAAATCAAAAACCACATCGAATCCGCTGCAAAGATGGAAGCTTTAAGAGAGAGAGAGAGATGGGAAGTTATGGGCAATGCATACCTTTGTAGCACTAAGAAAACTGGCAGTGTGCTTAAAACAGGAAACGAATATCTCCACGAGAGTGGTGACATGCTTCCCACGTTATCTTTCCTCTTCTGTTGTATTGATTCTGTTGGCTTCTCAACGCTTCGAGAGATCGTGCAAGCAAATCTTGTTTCGGGTTGATGGTTTTTGGTAAGCTATTCCTCTCATGTATACGCGTTTCTCGTGTATATACGTAAAGATAGAGATAGAAAGAGAGAGTTAAATATGATTCTAATTTGTAATTTTTATATAATAACAAAAGATGGATTTAGGGATTATTTATAAATACATCAACAACAACGTCAAGTAGAATTAGAGATGCCAATAACAACCCACTCTTTTTTTTTAGTTTTGAAATATTTTGCTTAAAAAAATAAATGGTGGGTCAGGCCGTCGAGTCATGGCTCGAGTAGGACTGAGGATAGCCCAGACCCAATCCCATTACATTTATAAGTAGAAGTCTAATCTAGACATAAGGTCTAAAGAAGTTTGATAACATGCAACTTTATTCTTACTTAATAAAAAGATTATTTTTTATTAATTTATAGGTAATAATATAAAATATAAACTTTTGGAATGAAAATTTATAATGTTATGTTTAGATTAAGATTTAAATTAAAATTTAATTTTAATGTGAATTTTATGATTTAAAATGTCTCTTTTAATTTAATTATTTTCAAAAGAAACTATAGTTAGTGCCGAATTTACATTCTTTAATTATTTATAATTTGCATACTTAATTAACTAAATCAAATTCAAGCTATAGAATAATGAAATGAATTAGTGCTAATCTTATCATCTTAACTCAATGTTTTAGGTTAAAGAAAAAAAAAGTTACAATCCTATTTATTGTGTGAAAATCAATCATTTTCATAATGATTTTCACAACAAAATGGACCAATATGAATTTTGCTTCTTAGTTAAGAAATTGGAGATATAAAATAGTCTTTGTCATTATAAGCACTAATGATTAAAAAATCTAATAGGTTTAGCACATTAAAACATAAAAATCTTAAACTGTTTCAATTTTTGATTCGAATTTTAATTTTTTAGTTTGATTTATTTTAATAATTTCATTTTTGCTAAAAATCAATTAATTTATTAATCAATCAGAAATTTTTTATTAATTAATAAGTTTTCATAAACTAAAAAAATTAATTAACTTTTATTTAATAATTCATTTTTTAATTTAAAATTCTTCGAAAGGTAAGTATAATCTTTTTCAACTATATTTTAAATTTTTAAATTTTGTTTCATCTTTAGTCAGTTTTATAATGATCTAATACTAATTGAACCTTTTAAATCATAAATCTCTCCTCTTATTAATTTAACTTTCGGTCTAATTTTTAAAACATCGGTGATCATCATTGGTGCTAAAATGTAGGGGAGTAAATAATAAATATTTTTGTTTCTGAAAAACCAATTTAAAAAGATGCTAATAAGTTGTCCTTTTATATATATATCCAATAAAAGTGGATTGTTATTATATCAAGAACGCATCATGCTATTCTACAACCTAATCAAACAGTGAATGCATGTCACTTTAACATAAATTTCACTAGTATTATTACATTATTAATGCTAGTGATTTTTCAATACCTTTTTCGATAAAATAATCTTTAACTTGATTTGTTAGAGTATTCCATTTTTTGATATAATTTTGATATATATCAAAAAATGAACAATCAATATCAAAATTATATCAAAAATT
This sequence comes from Erythroxylum longipes, assembly GCA_027563885.1. Taxonomy (NCBI): domain Eukaryota; kingdom Viridiplantae; phylum Streptophyta; class Magnoliopsida; order Malpighiales; family Erythroxylaceae; genus Erythroxylum; species Erythroxylum longipes. The sequence continues at coordinate 27,675,854 of JAOQMS010000001.1, read as the reverse complement.
AAATAATTAAACTCATTTCTCGATTCAATAGAAGCTTAAAGAAGTTAATAGAATAGGATCTCAAATAAAAAAAATATATATAAAAAAATAGGTCCAATTACGTCTATTTCTGATCTTAAATGGAACGAAACGATAGAGAGGTTCATATATAAACATAATATTTATTTAAATACACTCCAATGACTCTTTCTTATAATATTGGGTGGTTAAAGTTTTTTTTTTTATGTCATTAGTTGCTTGAGTGAAACCACTCATTTCTTAATGATTTCAAATTGTCCCAAGAGAACAAATCTTCTATTCTAGTTAATAATTTTTTATTATGTTTCAGTAAATCTTATTTATATATTTATATAAGGTCTATATAAATATATAGATAAAATTAAGTAATACTACCGAGTAGAAATACCCTAACAGAAACAGGTGCTCTAACCCCTAAGTTCAGCATAGATTAATGCCCTTCACGTTTTGAGTCTTTTAATATTATTATTTTTGCTTCATTTTCTCTTTGTTTGAATGGAGAAGCTCAATCCTTAAAGATCTAATCCAAATCTCAGTATTTTTGGATGATGAAATCTTGATTTTAAATCAATGAGTTTAGGATAATTCAAATCATTTTTTCAGAAACCCAACTACCTAAATTAGAGATTGAAGATTTTTAAATCAACGTGTTTAATCAATTGGTATATAATAAAGATTGAAATTTTTAAAATTATTAAAATATAATTAAATAAGGAGACTATATTCGGATCTTGTAAAATTGTTAAAATGTAATTGAAAAAAGAGTTTGTTAAATAAAAATAAAATATTTTATAAAAACTAATTTATAAATTAACTGATTAATTAATAAATAAATATTTTTATTAAAAAATTATTTAAGATAAATCAAATATTTATCTTAAATAATGTTTTTTATATTTAAGATAAAAAAACATTATTTAAGATAAGCGTGGACAGCAATACAATAGAGAGGTACTAAATATAAAATTATTAAACCTAAAATCGAGGGTCCATTTAGTAGTTATCACTAAAAAAAAAAGGTTGAAAAAACAATTAAAAAGATCTAATTATACGTAGTCTTACTCTAATAAGTAAAGAGACTGTTTTTAAAAGACCGAAGTTATAGATCTCACTCAACAAATTTCTCTAAATGTTTGATATCCAAAATTCTTAATAATGTATCAATGTTTTTATTTTTACACATATATTTAGAGATGTCAATAGATTGGATCGGGTTGACTCAGGCTATCGTTGGCTTGACCCAATCTGACCCCAGGTCATGGTGACCTGTGGCTTGATTCTTAGTCTAACAGGTCGGGATAGGTCAACCTGTAACTCAGGCTATAATCTGACGGATCACAAACAAGCCGTCGAATTAACTCAGGCTAAAATCAAGACGGACCCTTTTTCAGTTATGCATTGATTCGGTTATAATTATATTATTTGGCTGGTTGTTGACTTTATCAAAGTGAATGTTGTGGTCATGAGAGTAGGGTTTGGTAACATCATAATTAGGATTTAATAATGGCATTGATTGGTATCCAATGAGCTATAAAGTCATACCAAAACAACTTGTCAAGGTAATTTTTTTTAAATAGCTAAAAATATTTTACCCGACACGCACTCAAATGCAGTTACCATCATTATAAGAATGTAAATAAAAGTAAATGTTTAGGTGACAGGTTAGTTTTAGTTGAGGAAGCTGACCCTCCAACCAAACTTTTGCATAAACAAAGTTTGATTGACGATAATCACGTTTGAGTTGATACCTTTCTTCTCCAAATGCTAATTTCTGTAAATGATGCTCTTGAACTTCAGTTCCAATAGGTAGACCGAAGCTTTGGCATGACTTTAAGGACTTATTTAATAGAGGGGTTGATAATGAAACGAGATAGAACGGAATAATGGAACATGATGTAATATAGTGAAAAGTTAATTGAGTAGAATGGAAGGGTTTATAATGTAACGTAATGAAATATTGTTTGGAAGATGGATGGAATAGAATAGAATGTATAATAAATGACTATTATACCCCTGATATTAAAATAGTTGTTGCAAGAGGTTTAACGCTATGATTTTAAAATAAAAATCATGTCTAATTAAAAAGTCACGCACAATCGTGACAAATAATTTTTCATATATTTTTATTTTAAAATAATAAAAATTTTATTATTTTATTATTAATTATATACAATTTATTATTACTTATATAAAAATATTATTATTAATTATTTAATAAATTTTATTCTACTATATGTGATTTATATTTAAACATTATTTATTTATATTTTTATTTATATAGAAATATATACAAACAATTAAAGAATACTTTTTTATATATTTTTTATTTTCACCAATAAAAATTACATTTTATTATTAATTATATACATTTTTATTAACAATATAAAATTATTATTATTATGGTAAGGAGAAATAATATAGAAGTATTATTAATTATTTACAAGAAGGTTGGAGTTAGAAGAAATAATTGGTATTAAGAAGAATTATTGAGGGTAAATTAGGTAGTACGTATTTATTAGTTTACGTTTTATCCTAAATCTCTAAAATCATAAGTTTCTTATTTTTACTGTATAGGATGGAATGGAACGTAACATGAAACCCTCTGCTTTTATCTTATTCCGTTCCATTCCATTATGAAACTCTCAACCAAACGATAAAAGTGTGTTACGTTCTATTTCATTTCATTACTAAACCTCCAATCAAATAGACTCCAAAGAAACAACAGTCTGTTTGGACACCGAAAAATAGGAAGCTGACTCCAATTTGGGCCGAATCCATTCGAACCAATAAATAAAATTTGAGTTAATTGAACTTTGAATTGTATTAAAGTTCGAGAGTGGACCGGTTCTGGCCACACAAACCCGGGCCTCAAGTTTGAATAGAAAACAGATCGTATCTATTGTCTTCCCTGTAAGCTTTTTGCATTAAGAAGCCCAAAAACATAGCTGTGATTCTGCACAAGCCTGGCCCAAAGACATAGGATGACACGATCACGGCGGATGGGTTCATTTCTGTTGTATCCTCACTTCAGTCCTTTCGGAGTAGTGTATAATATTAAGCCTCTTTCGAATTAACAGGTGTTTGTTCTATTTTTATTTTTATTTTTTGTTTTTATTTTTAAATTTAGTGGTAAAATTTATTTGTTTGAATTTTAAGTTTTTGATTTTAATTTAAGTTTTTTTCAATTTTTAAAAATTATGAAAACTGATTTTGTTTCCTAATTTTGTTTTTTCCATGATACCATCATTTAATATATTATTTAATTATTTAAATTTAATAAAAATTATGAATAATTTAATTCAATATTATATATTTAATAAATGAAAATTAATTATCAATAAAAATTATAAATAATTAATTTTATTTAATTTGTATAATTAAATTGTATGTAATTAAATTTTAATAATTATTAATAAATCTAATTAAATTTAAAATATATAAATATTCAAATAAAATTTAATTTAATAATTAAAATATATTTTAAATAAATATTAATTGTTAAATATAATTTTTAATTTTTAAATTATTTATTTATTAAAATAACATAATATTAAAGCAAATATTATATAAGAGATTAAATAAATTTATTTAATTGAAAATTTTACCTTTCAGTTTTATTTAATATGTAATTATTATTAGTGATAAAAATATAACTACATTAATATTAACAACCAAACAGATTTTTGTTTTTATTTAAAAGAAAAACAAAAACAAAAAATGAAAAACGAAAAACGAAAACTGAAAATTACAACAGAAAAATAGAAGTAGAACCAAACGGTTCCTAAATTAATTAAATTATTTATAATAATGTCTTTTAATTTCGAACATCAATTCTTTTTAAAAATGGTGACGGGTTAAGTTTGGTTATTTTATTTATTTATTTTTATTATTTCATTTATGTATTTAGTTATTATTTTCTTCCAATCATTTTAAAATTTTTTCCGTGAATTTACAAAAACAACCTCTTTACTAAACTAAACCGTAAGTTCGTGTATTTCTAGACTTCTCCAATTTCAACATCTTAATAAGATTCTTACTGAAACCTTGTTGTTATTATATATTGATGGTCTCCTTGCAAATGATTCAGAACAAGAGGAAAGTGGAGGAACATACAATCCGAAGTTTCTTCGTTATTTCCCCTTGAAAATTATTTGTGAAGCAATGATCGTAGGTATGCTCAATCGCTGGTTGATTGGCACGTGAAGGTTTTAGGGTTATAAGACACAGGGACCTATGTCATTTGCTTGATTATCAAGCTTTTATCAACGACTTAAATCAATCAAACGAGAGATTTAATGTTTATCAGACACTATATTATCATAAAATCAGTTAAAGATGAAATAAAATTAAAGAATTTAAAATATAATTAAAAGATATTGTTGTTGTTATCGAAAATTTTGAAGTTTAATTAGAAAAAGATTGTTAAATAAAAATTAATCGATTTATTTTAGTTTATAAAAATTTATTAGTTTACAAAAATTAACAAATTAATTAATAAATTAATCGATTTTTAACAACAAGAGTTATTAGAGTAAATTGAACTGAAAAATTAAAAATTAAATAAAAATTGACCAGTTTAAGATTTTTAAGTTCAAATCGACCAAACTGATTGAAATTTAGATCCGAGCTAGAACAAATCTTCTGTTCCGGTTAACCATATTTTATTAAATCTCATCAATATATTTATATAGGGTTCACACAAATATATAGACAAAATTAAGTGACACAGGATTGGAGCATCCTTTTCCTAAAATACAAGGTTGGAACATCCTAACGGGAACATGGTGCTCCAAGCCTCCAACCCGAGATGGTTGATTATGAATGAAAATAGTTTAAATTTTATAAAATATAACTAATTTTTATGTCATTGGTTTGTTAAATGAGTTATTCGAAGTAAATCGATACATCCAAAACACGTAATTTGTAGTTACGTACTTAAAAATAATTATGAACCGTTAATTTGTTAAGTGATTTATCCTTAAATTATTATATAAAATTGGTAATTTACTTAATAATGTACTTAGAAGGCAAGCCTTAGAGTAATTGTTAAAGTTATTCCTTTTGGTTATATATCCGGATTACAGAAACAACCTCTTTATAAAAATACAAACGGACAATTGTATATAATTGATACCCTCTCTTATTGTTCTTATTTATTGAAGAATTTAAAGTTTAATGAAAATTATTAAATAAAAATAAAATAATTAATTTTAGTTTATAAGAATTAATTAATTTACAAAAATTACCAATTAATCAATAAAGTTAATAATAAGAATTATTAAAGTAAATAGAACATAAAAATAAAAAACAAATCAAAAAATTCAAAATTTCAAAATTTTTATAATTGACTCAGCCTTAGTTGAGTTTTTTAATTATTGAAAGTAATGATTGCATAAAATGAAAACCATTTTCCTGATAAAATTAAATGAACTAAAAAGAATTTTGTGTCCTTGACTCCTTGTCTCACGATTTAAATTCTGAAAAATGTGGTCTAACGAGCACGGAGCTAGTAGACAAAGGTTGTTCTTTTGGTCTTTTTCCTAAGCATACACGGAAGGAAGATTCTTTACTCAAGACAAGAGATGGCATTCATGGAAGGAGGATTCTTTACTCAAGACAAGAGATGGCCCGTATTTGACCCGAGTTGATTTAAAGTTAACATGTCAAGTTCGATTTGATCAAATTTTTGGATTGAATAAAATAATCTTATCTCGAACGATTATTTCAAATTCTAACTATACAAAATTTGATGTGAACTTATCAAATTTTGGATCAAATTCTTTACGCAAGAGAAAAGATGAGTCCGTAATTGACCCGACTTAATTTGAAATTAATATTTCAAGTTCAATTTGATCAAATTTTAAGTTGAGTTCGAGTTTAAGGAGCCAATACCAACCCGTATTAAAAAGTTTGGATGACTCGACCGTTTAATTAAAACGACGTCATTTGACATTAAACTTTATAAAATAATGTTATTTTGAACGACTCTTTCAAACTCTAACTACGCAGCGACGCAAACTTATAAAAGAGAAGAGATTGGAAGTGTCTTATTCAATTATCTGGTAAATGTGTTTCTTGTAACTTGTGTCCACAAGCATCAGAAATGTATGTTATTAGAACGTGCTCGAAATCTTAGAATGTCGTTTTCTTTCTAAGGATGCATCTAAACGGAAGGTTCCTAAAACAAGAACAACGGAGTTTATCATCAAAGTATGTCCAAACTTGTATACAGTCAAAATTGAACAAAATTGAAGAATTTAAAATAAGATTGAAAAATGAGATTGTAAAAAAAAAATATTCTAGCCTATAAAAATCGAACGGTTGATTAATAAATTAATTAATTTTTAATAACAAAAGTTATTAAGGTTAACCAAACTAAAAAATTGATTGGTTCAAAATTTTAAACCGCTAAAATAAAATGTTTAAGTTTTAAAGGTTCAATCGAAATTAGACTATTATTAAACTAATTTATAGTAAAGATTGATCAAAATTGAAGAATTTGAAATATGATTGAAGAAGGAGACTATCCTTGTCTTAATTGAAGCTTAATTGAAAAATGAGACTGCTAAATTGGAAATAATTGAATTATTATAGTTTATGAAAACTAGTTAGTTAATTGATAAACTCATCAATTTTTAATAACAAACGTTCTAAAGATAATTGAATCAGAAAATTAGTAAGTTCAAAATTTTAAACCGCTAAGTTAAGAGGTTCAAGGTTTAGAGATTCAACTAATATTAGACTGTTATAAAACTGATATATGTAGGAAAGATTGAAAAAAATTGAAAATTTTAAAATATGATTGAATAAGGAGACTATTTTTGTCTATTGAAGAAATTGAAATTTAATTGAAGAAATATACTGTTAAATAAAAAATATTGAGATGTTAAATGTGAGTAGGAATTTCATATTGGAAATAGATGAAATTAGTGAAGGATATATAAGTAGAAAGAACTCATAAATCTAATACCTTAAGGTTTTGGGTTGAAGTGTGATGTCTAAGCTTATGAGTATGTTTCCTCCCTACGCCCATGATGTAAATCTCTCGTGAAAGTGGACTCCCCGAATTTGATAAGTGGTATTATAAACGATGGTTCAGTAAGAGACGAGTATGGAAACGGTAGTCAAATCTCGTGGTTGCTTCCCTACTAAGAAGAGTAAAGAGACTCCTGGTGGGTCCATACTAGTGGAGTAGAAAGGCTCTTGATGATACCATATACTCGAGTTGTTAAAAAAAAAGGCTTTTGCTCAAAGAAGAGCCTAAGCCCAGTGTGAAAGTTCACACTTGAGGGGGAGATTGTTGAGATGTTAAGTATGAGTAGAAATTCCACGTTAGAAAGAGATGAAATTAGTGAAGGAAATATAAATGGAAATGATCCATAAACCTAATGCCTTAAGGTTTTGGAAAATGTGGTGTCCAATCTTACGAGTATGTTCCCTCACTAGGCCCATGATATTAATCTCTTATAAAAGTAGACTCTCCAAATCTAACAAAAACAACTAATTTATTATAGTTTATGAAAATCGACTAGTTAATTAATAAACTGATTGATTTGTAATAACAATAGTTATTAAAGTTAACTGAATTAAAAAATTGATCGGTTCAAAATTTTAAATTATTCAATTATTATTAAATATTCATAAACTTAGTACATAGTAAAAATTGAACAAAATTAAATAATTTGAAATATGATTCAAGAAAAAATTGTCTTTGCCTATCCAAAAAAGCCGAAGCTTAATTGAAGTACACCGATGAATAAAAAATAACTTATTTATTTTAATTTATGAAATTGATTGGTTAATTAATAACTTAGTCAAATTTTAATAACAAAAATTATTAAAATTAACCGAACCACAAAATTGATTTAGTTTAAATTTTTTACGATTAAATCGATTAAATTAGTTTAATTTTTAAATCATTAGCTATATCTTCGAAATGATGGAATGTTGTGGAAATTGAATGCAATTTGATTCGTTATTCCTACACATTGTTGAATTTTTGTAAACTTTTGACCGTGTCGAGCGTTGACATTTTGGTTTGAAGCTCAACGTGCACGATCTAAATTGGTCGAGTTTTAAACTTAAAAAATTAGCACGAAATCAATGATTAAAGTTCTGAGTTTATCTAAGTTTCGAAATTAGGAGACCCAACCTGAAATCCGATCAACTAAAACTTAGTTTGTTGAATTCCAACTGAGACTTTTGACATCCTTAGATAAAATTGAATCATATGCCCACTAATTGCATTGTTATGACAGGTTATTAATGTAACACGTAACGATGTTTTTGTTACGTACCTCGGATTTAACGTGAAAGAGTAATAAACGAATAAATGTGAAAAATACTTAATTTTGGTTCCATAATTTCAAATGAGTTTTTTGAAGTCGAAAGAAGCGCGAATTCACCGTCGTCTTTACAGGAACTACTCACTGGGACGTTGTCAACGTCTTTATACAATTTTCTCAAAATGTAAGCTTTCTTAATAATAAGTAAGAGAATCCTTCGAATTATATAAGTAACTGTAAGAGACCTTAATTTTTTATATATAGTTTTCATATCGAGTTTTCCCATCACAGGCCAGATATGATTCTGATCTACACTGATTGGAATCCATTTTCACCCAGACTTCAACTCATCGATTTAGATTATTTATTAGATACGATGTCATCGTATTAAAAAAAGTTGGAACCAATTTGAATAAAGTATATTGTGAATATTGATTCGAAAATTGTACTAATTTTGGTATTAGTGCTGTATAATATTTGCTATCTCGCTTTAATTTTTTTAAATATAAAATAGTCTTTAAGTTTTAGATAATTAAATTTTAGTTTTTATTATATTTAAAATTAAAAATATTACTCTATTTATTAAAATTAATATTAAAATATTTTAGTTTTAGATACAATAATTATATCTTAAATCCTTCTATGTTTAAATATTAAAATTAAATAATTATTTTTCAATTTAATCTTTTAACTTTTTAGTTATAATTTTGATTTATTTTTAAAAATTATGCTTTTTGTTCTGGTTTCTTCCTGTTTTTAGAATTTATGAAAACTGCAAAATGTGATTTTTGTTTTTTACTTATATTTTTATAATATGAATTACTATTAATAAATATTATTTAATATATTAAATATTAATAAGAATTATAAATAATTTAATTTAATATTAATTAATTAATTAATATTTTATTAATAACTTAATTTT
>JAOQMS010000001.1:27647036-27657290 GCA_027563885.1 Erythroxylum longipes | reverse complement strand
AAATTAAAATTGCCTTCAAATATATAATTTGAAATAAAATTTTATTAAATAATAAGACTATTTAGAATAAATATTAGTTTATAAATAAATAAAAACTTAAATGATTTATTTTAATAAAATAAATAAAATATACTTATAATTTACTAATAAATATTATATAAGATATTAAATAAATTTAATTAATAAAAATAATTTTCTGTAATCTATATCTAAAATGTAATTATTATTAATAATAAAAATGTATTGGCGTGAGCAACTAAGCAATTTTTTATTTTTAATTCCATAAACAATATAAACTAAAAATAGAAAACAAAATTTATTAAAAAATAAAAGTAACGCGTGTTTGAACTTCGTCTAAATACGATGCATACCGATCGGTGCTTTACCGTATTCAAAACTGTATCGTTACTCGTTAGAGCTAGCGGCATGAAAAACGAGAGAGAGAAAGAGCGAAGAAGAAGCAACAATTTTCGAGGAAGATGCCCTTCTGCAGAAATTCTTAGCGCCTTTTATAAAGCAGATACCTAACAAGAAGTACTATAATTATTATCCGAAAGAAACAAAAAGAAGAGTTGCTGACAAATAGGAGTGACTTATTGGCTTCGATTCTTTCACTTTTAAGTCTCACCTTTGTACCAGGTCTTAAGTTTGAGTTATCAAAAAAGAGAGAATATGAATTTTATCTGTTAATGATCCTCTAACTCCTTAAAAATACTCATTGGTTAGATTAATTGTGAATATTGCGCTTCCAACAATAGTATGGGAGTTGGAACTACTGAAAACCTGATACTGTTTAGAGACCAATGATCAATCAACAACCAACCAATCAATATGTGACGATTCTTTATGCGTAAAAGTATACAGGCTACGTAAGAACTTGAGGGACCTTAAAATTCTAGATTAACCTTTTTTAGGGCTCTAGGAGTGAAGTCTTAAGAGGTTAGGATTAGTCCGACAAAGCCGAAATATCTGATGTATATAAAAAAAGGAAGAGTTGCTGGTGAATGAATTGGAGGCTTTCGGAAGTGAAGATCGTCTATATTAATATTAATCCACATTGAATATAATAATTAAAAGAAGTATTAATTAATTACTACTTAATCTAACCTTTAACTCAAGTTGAGATTATAAAAATTTATTAAATATTAATCTATAAACTTTTTTTTCTTGTGTAGATGAAGTTTTGTAGCTTTTTGTAATTTTGCTTTGAACGATGAAGGTAGACACAACATTGAACTTAGAATTGACAAATTTGGCATAGTCTAGCCCCAGTTAAAATTAACCAATCAAGTTTGAGTTATATTCGAGTTTAAAAAATTAATGCGAAACTATGTCCAAACGGTCTAGCTCCTTTAGGATATAATTTTAGACAGTCCGAATCCTTATGTAAGGTTCGAGTCGGCCACGCTACCATTAGGCTCAATCCAATTCAATCTATGACTTAAACCATAAAACTTAAGGGATTAAACCATAAAACTTAGGGCCTCAATAGTAGGAAGGCAACGAGCTTGACCGAGCTGGACCTGAATTAGACCCGAGGGGAGCCTGAACTCAAACCTAACTCAGTTAGAAAATAGAAAAATGACATCATGTTATAAATAATGATGTTGTTTTTCTTATAATTGTCGAGTCTCGATCTATGTCAGGTATGAGCAACTCGAGCCCGAGCTTAACCCAAGGCTCGATCAACCCATCTCTACGAACCCAATTGTCATCCCTATTCAATATACAAAATTGTACAACTACAAAAGATTATAACAGAGCAGGCACTTTGTAGCTAGGTGGCCCAAATGTCATCACTATTCAATAGACAAAAGTGTACAACCGCATAAGACTATAATAGATCAGGCACTTGTAGCTAGATAGTTGACAAGGCCTTACTAAATGATTGGACATAAACGAAGCTTGAAGCATACTAAACTTTCATGGTCTAAAACATTGCTGAACCAACAGACTCAACCAAGTTGGGGAGTTGGGACCACTTCTTCATGCATGTTATTTCTTGTTATTTTTCTCCTAGTGGTAAAACCATATGAGCTAGTATTCCTTATTTGCTTAACTTGTTTTATTTATCAAATCATTTGTTTAGAGTGTATGAATTATTGTTTAATTTTAAAGATTTATTCAATACACTTTTTCTATTTTTTGGGAACAGAGGAACTCGCAGCCTCTATCTTTTGGATGCGTACTAGGTAAACCTCCGAATTAAAGCAATAGCCTACAAATCACACCAACTAGGTACTTCGCACTAAGCAAGCTCTGTACGACAAATTCAATCGAAAAAGTATAGAAAGGAGGATTCAAACACAAGATCTTTTCGCACCATGCCCCTCACTCAACCAACACGACAATCCCTGAGGGGGCCTTACTCAATACACAATTAAAAGTAAAAGATAAATTATTTTATGTAAAAAGAAAAGAAAAGATGACGAGCGTTAATTAGAGTCAAAAAGTAAGAATTTTTGCCGTAACTTTTTTTAAAAAGTTTAAGTTAGTCCCAACCATTTCTATACTATCATATTACACCTTAATATTTTCAAAATTTCCAAATCTCGACTAAATTAAGTTTTTAGCAACTTTTATATAGTACACGAGCCATAAATTTAGCTTACGTCACGTCACAATAAGGCAATTTGGACCTATCCGATACTCAAATGATCTTTAAAATAATTTTTTAATATTAATTAAAGGTGTAATTTTTACCTTAATATTTTACAAAAGATCTAAATAAGCTTCCGATCGATCTCTCTATTACTATTTTTAATGTGTAACGAGTACTATTTGGTAAGGTTACGAAGTAACTCGAGAGATAATGGTAGGAATTTATTTAAATTATTTTTGAAATATTGAGGTACCCAAAAAATAAGGCCTTTGTAATTTTGTGGTTTCTTGATTTTTGAAATCCAAAAGATATGAGAAGTGTAGATTGTCTCTTGGTTGCAACTTGACAAATTGAAGACAGTGGCACATGCTGGACATGAGGTTCTGAAAAGTTTGGTCCCTTTCCAATTGGACTCATTGATATGAATGTTTAAGTGCAATTCGACTTACGGTATATATATTCATTGGATTTAGATTGATTTTCATCTTTTAAAAAGTATGAAAATTAATTTTAAAAATTTACAACAATATTTTTTAGAAATAAATAAATGATTTAATTAAATAGAGAATATGTATCTTTTATTATTTTATTTTTGTTTATTATTTATTTAGTCTTTTTATATGGGTCTATCGATTTACCAGTTAGGTATAAAGTTGTGTATTTCTAGACCTCGTATGTTAGCGAGACTTCTAATGAGATGATGTTGTAGAGAATTTTTTTTTTGTAGAAAATTTTAAATTTCAAGTTTTTACTAATGATAAATCACAAATTCATTAAAGTGTGAACAAATTTTAGATCCTAAGTTTAGAGTCATGCATAAATCTTTACGTTATTCTAAAAGTTAAAGCTAACGTACTCAGTGCGTAGGATTCTCTGCTTTACAGAGATCTAAAGAGGGTTATAATATACGCAATTTTACCGTTGTAGTTTTATAAAGAAACTATTTTCGTGAATTGAACATATGACTTTATGATCACATAAAAACTCTAATAATCTAAATAAATCTAATGAGACATGAAGTAATAATAGAATATTGGCTTATTTAAAACCCTTAATTTCATCGCATTTAAAAATATTTTTATTATTTAAATTATGATATTAAAATGATAAAAATAATATTTTTATATTTCAATTAAATAATTTTAACACAAATTATTAGTAATTATTATACGCTTAACAAAATTTGTATGATTGTTTCAAATTAATTTTAGTAACGTTAAATTGTAATTAAAAGTGTTTTTTTGTTAAATGAGTAAGATTATAGGTAAATATACTAAAAGAAGACGACAATAGAATTGTACTACCAAGGACAGATGATGATATGATATGGACTCCTCAAATAATTGTAGGGAACAAAACGACAGCTTCACTTATCTCTTTTTTGTTCTTTTATTATTTTTAATTAATTTGTGGTCCTACAATTATCTTTGTCTATATTATTATGTGATTAAGGTCGTATTAACTGTTATATATTTTAATTATCATCATTAAATAACGAATGTTCTAATTATTCCTTAATGATAATTTTTCACGTGCATTTTACACTTATTATTTTATATTAGTATGATAAATTAACTTTGTTGATGGTTAAAAAATTTAGGTTCGGCCAATTCAACCTAAAAGTATTGTAAGGTTCAATTTTTCAGTTCGATTTTTAACTTTTCGGTTTGATTTAATATAACTTCAATTTTAGTAGATTAATAAGTTCTTAAAACAACAATAACAACAATTCCAAAGAAATGAATCATACGCAACCTTCTCTTTGCATTTTATAAAGAGACTTTTTTTGTGACTCGAATTGTGACCTTTTGGTCATAAAGGCGTAGCTGTATTTTAATTCTTATAAACTAAAATAAATCAATTAATTTTTATTTAATAATCTATTTTAATTAAAATTTAAATTCTTTAGTATGTAATGACAATTTCTTTTAAGTTTTAATCATATTTCAAAATTTTTAATTTTATTTAATATTTACCTAATTTTATGACTGTCTAATATAGGTTAAACCTTTTAAATCTTAATTTTCTTGACTTACCTATTTAACTTCCGATCCGGTTTTTAAATATTAAAATTTTCTCTATTTTTTTGTTCAATTTTTGAGGATGCTTCTTCTTTGAATATTTTGCTTCTAACTTAACAGATACCCAATTCCTATCAAATTCTCTGTTTCACTTATTCTATTCCATTAAATCTCATCTATATATTTATACGGGATTATTTATAGGAACACCATAACTGGTACAGGAGGTCTAATCCCCACCCAATCTTCCTTTCTATAAAGTATATTTCTAAGAATATTCCTTTCTCATCTTTATTTTATAATCTTTCAATAATTTCTATTGTATTTAAAGTTTCTTTTCTGATAATTTGCTCTACCTTAAAAATTTAAATGGATATCATACGTTTCTTTATAATACAATAATGAGAACAGAATTTTGAATATGAAGTCAAGATATTAAAGGGACTTGTCTTGTTTTTATTTAAAGATATTAGTTACTAATAATAATATTTTATTCATACATGTTTCTAGAAATGTATTGTGCACACAAAGTGTAAATAAGCCCTTAAATTAAAAATGTAAGCCACATCTTTCTAGATTTCTTATCAAATAATTGCTATTAGAAAGTGACATGTAACTCCCAAATTCAAATGAGCAATAATTGCAAGTGAAAGATTCCAATTTAATGGACAATAGAGAGGACAACAAAATGAATTATAAGAAGAAAAAAAACCAAAATAATATTATCGGTTAGACTCTAAAGAGTACTTGGTTGATGGGTTTAGAAAGGGGTTAATGAATAAGGAATGAAAAGTGAGTGGTTAGTTATTGATTATTATTATAGGGTAATAGTTTGATACCCACTTTTGGAGAATCCTTCGTACTCTCTATTTAGTAGAGGAATGAAATTCATTCATTAGTAATAACTATTTTTTTAAAATTAATTAATGAATTAATTATAATATAATTACTTATAATAATAATAATTAATTAATTAATTAAAATATTTTAATTAATAAAAATTATTGTCAATAATTAATTAATTACATTATAATTAATTGAAATATAATTAATTAATTGAAATATAATTAATTAATTAAAATATAATTAATTAATTAAAATATAATTAATTAAAATATAATTAATTATTAATTAAAATATTGTAGTTAATTAATTAATTAAAATATAATTAATTAAAATATAATTATTTATTAATTAAAATATTGTAGTTAATTAATTAATTAAAATATAAATCATTCATTAATTAAAATATTGTAATTAATATAATTATTTATTAATTAAAATATTGTAGTTAATTAATATATATATAATTAATTAAAATATTATTATTAATTAATTACATTATAATTAACTAAAAAATAATTAATTAATTAGTTACAATATAATTAATTAAAATATAATTCATTCATTAATTAAAATATTGTGATTAATTAAATATTGAATTATAATATTTTAATCTTAATATTTTTTATGAACCAACTACTATAAATGGTAATGGTAATTATTCCTTCCTCTTAACCAACCATCATAATTATAATGATAATATCTATTCCCATTCCTCAGTATATTCATTCTCATTCCTATTACCATTCCCCCATACGAACCAACCACCCCCTAAAACTAATTTATCCCTCCTTGTCAATTACTTTAATCCAACCTGGGCAATTTGTTAATGACTAATTAAAAGTAGTATTTTAAAATTAGATCGAAAATTAAACTATTAAGATAAAAGATTTAAAATTCAAATATTCAATTGGTGTTATGCTGTCATAAAATTCAAATATTCAATTTTACATAATAAAGATAAAACAAAATTAAAGAATTTGAATTAAAATCGAAGAAGAAGATTATCATTATCAATTGTCAAGAATCCCATATCGGACAAGTGTGAGTGCATTTAGTCATTTATAATAGTGTGCAAACCTCCCCTGTTAAGCTAGCTTTTAGGGTGAGTTAAGCCTTTCAACATAGTGTCAGAGTCCGTTTGGGCGGTGCCCGATTCTTTCCCTTTGCCCAATATGCTCAGCAGACGTCCAGCCTTCCTTTGGACTGAGGAGAGTACATATGTCAAGAATCTCACATCGAATAAATGTGAGTGCATTCGGTCATTTATAATAGTGTGCAAACTTCTCCTCTTAAGCCAGCTTTTGGGAGTGAGTTAGGCCTTTCAACATCAATGATGAAATTTAATTAAAGAAATTGTTAAATAAAAATTAACTTGTTAATTTATAAATATCAGTCCATTAATTAATAACTTGGTCAAATTTTGTAAAAAGGTTGTTAAAATAAATTACATGTAAAAATTAGTTGATTCAAGATTTTTGCAGTTCAACCGGCATGACAAATTCCATTCTTCAACCATGGATTAAAAGAGAAAAATTAGTTCGACCCTAAACTCAAGTTAGGGTTGCCTTTATATGTAAGTGGCATCACATTTTGTAAGGATATATTTTACATATCATTATTGTATTTTCACTTAATTATTAATTTTCCAGATTCGTACTTAATCAATGATCTGGTAAACGTAATATTTAATTAGGTACCTTATTTTAAATAAATTATTTAATAAATTAACTTAAAATAAGTCGAGAAAGGGCAAAATGCAATAATGCATTATAGCATAATGTAGTTCCTAAGGAATGTTCGATATCTTCCTTTTGACTCTATAAATGTCGGATTGTACCAACGTGTTTGGTTTGTTTATTTAACAACATATGATTCAAATAAAATAGAGGAGCAATAATGGCTTGTCCAAACTTATTAATTACAAGATGTCCAAATTTTGTTAAATAGAATCAAAAGCTTCTTTAGTGGCAGCGTTTTAAAAATCAAAAGTTAAACTGAAAAGTATGAGAATACCACACATGTTATTGTCCCGCGTGGGAGAAAGAGGGCAAAGAAGACTAACATATAAGCTAAGTGAGCTACTTTATTTATTGTCAATTAGTTTTATGATAAAACCTCACTTGAGCTTATGTGTGATCTAACTTTCTTTCTTATGTGGACTCGTAGGCCTATTGCTAATTATAACATGGTATCAGAGCCAAAGAAGATCTTGGCTTACTATTTGCCCCATAAGGGGTCCATTATTTAAGCAATTGGAGAAGAAATTGAAGTCTGCATAGAGCAATTGTCCTAGTAGTATTATTTGCCTACCTCTCTAGATTGCCCAAGTAAAAAGAGAGTCACATGTGAGGGGGAGTGTTAAGAATACTCACATGTGAGTGTCTCACGTCGAAGAAAGAGGAAAAAGAAGACTAACATATAAACCTAGTAGTCTATTCCACCTATTGCCAATTGATTTTAGGATGAAATTTCATTTGGGCTTGTGTGTAGTCTAACGTTCCTTCTCGTGTGAACCTGTAGGCCCATTGCAAATTATAACAAAAAGACAAGACATTTAAGGTTTAAAAAATTCAACCATATTAGATCGTTATACAATCGGCTAAAGATTGAATAAAATTAAGGAATTTGAAATATGATTAAAATTAGGAATAAGAGTTATTAAATTCATTGTTTTAAAAACCAAACCGGATGTTAAATTGGTCAGATAAGAAGTTTAAGGTTTAATGATTCAACCGATATTATACCGTCATAAAACTGGCTAAAGATTGAATAAAATTAAATAATTAAAAAAATGATTAAAAAATCCTTACTCATTGAAAATTTTAATGTTTAATTGAAAAAAGATTGTTAAGTAAAAATTAATTGATTTATTTTGGTTTATAAAACTAATTAGTTTATAAAAACTGACTGGTCATTTAATAAACTTATCAATTTTTAACAACAAAAATTATTAAACTAAATCAAACCAAAATGTTAACCGATTTAAGGTTTTCGTTGTTAAATTAGTCAAATCGGTTCAGTTATTAAAATATTGATTAAAGTAAATTTATTCAGTTAAAAGCCGTACTAAAAAAATTAGACAGGTCAAAGATTTTACAATTAGACCAGTCTTTAATCATCCTTTTGACAAGATGGGTCACAAGTATTTTTAAAAATTAGGAGCTTGAGTTTGTACTGTTTTAAAAAATTAATAATTGCCATTTTATGTTATAAAATAGAAAAGAGATGTATTAATTTCCACTTATTTTATTATTATGATTAATATTTTTTAAATTATTTTTAAATATTATAAAGGATAAATTTTAAAATTTTTTAATAAATTCAATAAGAAGGTCAAAAAGGTACGTAAATACATCAAATTCTCTATTCCAATTACTCTATTATAAACCTCTTCCATTAAATCTCATCCATATATTTATATGAGGTCTATATAAATATATGAATGAGATAGGAACACGATAACCAAAACAGGAAATCTAATCCCGTAAGTAAATACACAAGGTTTGTTATATGATGACCCGAATTGTTACATAAAACATATTATAATTTGTATATTGATGAATAATTATTTTGATGATAAAAGGTTCTCAATTTAGTTCGGCCCAAAATCAACAAAGTTAGTTCTAGTCAACAGATTTTTAGGTTAGCGGGATTCTTATTGGGACATTGTCCTGTTTGGCAAACAACAAATTGTACTAGTTATTAGTTGATTTTATTAATAGTTAGCTGATAATTGATTATATCAGTTGATTTGACTAACGGATAATATCAGTTATTTATTAAATATATTTGATAAAATTTGCTATTTAGTATTAGTTGTTGATGTATAAAATGACTTATAAGGGCATGATTTAAAGAAAAATTATAAGGGCATGATTATATTTCTTAATATTTCGTCGAATATTCTTATAAGAATTTAGCTTTAAATATTTAATTTTACAAAAATTAAGTTTCTAACTTGTAATAATAATAATAATAATAATCCAACATTAAATTATCTATTAATATAAATAATGCAGTCAGCAATATCATATTAATATTTTTCATATAAAATGTATGAATTTTGTTATTTAATAAATTAAAAATATCTATAATTATAGCATTATATAGATACGATATATAGTAGTTATATGCTAAAAATATTAATTTGATGTGACTCTTTATGTTCAAAAACTTAATATTATGATATTTTTAAATGTAAACTAATATTATAAAATTAAATAAAGATTAAAAAGTTTAATTAACATCTTTATTATATTCTTCCAAACTTCAAGACATAATTATATGACAAAAAAAAACTAATTTTAAAAACACACAGAACAAAAGTAGAGAGTAAAGTGGAGGGTAATACTATCATTAGTCAAACAGCTAACTCTAAAAGCTCCTCTTATGAAGCTTTTAGAAATCAGCTTATTGAGGTTAAATAAGCTAACTAATAAGCTATTCACCAAACACATTAATAGCTTATTAAGATGATCAAAAAAGTTAACTTTTAGTCAATAAATTAAAAAACAACTAAAAAGCTATTTGTCAAACATCTCTACTGTTGTTGTTGTTAAGGTAAATTTAGGCTTGGTTTGGATGAGCGGTGCGCTGTTGATAACTTGCTGAAATCAACCCACTGAAATGCTTATGTGTTTGGGATTGCTGTTTTGACAATTGCTGAAACGTGAAAATAGGTGTTTGGTAAGTGTGGTTGCGGTTGCTGAAAAAAGATAAAATGACTAAAGAGTCCATTGATTTAATAAACTATTAATTGTTGTATAAATAATTAAAAATATATTA
>JAOQMS010000001.1:27635387-27646936 GCA_027563885.1 Erythroxylum longipes | reverse complement strand
AAAAAAGATAAAATGACTAAAGAGTCCATTGATTTAATAAACTATTAATTGTTGTATAAATAATTAAAAATATATTATTAGTCATATAAATTTAAAGTTATAAATAAAAATAAGAAAATAAAAATAAAATAAATTTAGTAAATAAAATATTTTATAAAAATATATTATTAGTCATATTAATTAAGAGTATAATGGATAATAATACTTGTAATTAAGGTTATTAATGGAAAGTAAAATTTTCACCGCAGAAGCAGTTTCCTACCGGAACCCTCTTTCTGCTTATTGATTTCTGCGGTGACACCGCAGTTGTTCACCGTAGATCTAAACATGTCACAGCGTTTAAAAACTGCGGTGAATAAGTACTTATTCCCACCGTACCGTAGATCTAAACGCAGCCTTAAACTTTACTCGACTTTTTACAACTCAAAATCCAAACTTTTTTCATTATATAAAACGAAAATCAACAAGGTTTAATCGGACTTAAACTTATATTTCAATTAGGAAAAAAAATTGAATCTCACTCGAACCGGTTGCCATCTCTGGCTACGGCAAGTATGTAGGAAATAACAGTTTCAGATAACTGTTTTTGGCTGCTTCAATCATAACTTTCCTCCATTATCAGTTTCTTGGATCACTAAAAACATTAGGTACGTGTATGGGACCTATGCATGAAACCGATTTGAGTCCAAGAACCATACATGTTCACGCAGCTCACAACTTTTTGGTTGTTACTGTTCTTAGTTCCCTGCAGCAGCAATCTTTGGATTTTAGCATAAATATAATCTTTGGTATGTGACCTGACCTCAACATAAAATCCATAGGCCACTTGTTGCTGCTACCTACTTATAGTTTTACTGTTTTATTTTTATAAGTAAAAAGATACAGGGCTGAAGGCCCTCCTGGAATTTAATTAATTTCTTAAAGAATTTTATAAATTTTAATTTTTAAAAGTAAAAAAGCTTGATATGAATATCTAATATCGACTAATCAAATATTATTTATGTAATGACCAAACTCAGCTTTTAAACCGAAACAAAGTCTATTAAAACCAATTTTTTTAAACGAAAGTAGAAGTTAAATCGATACGATAAAGGTTTAATCGGTCAAAAAAATAGCTAAAGATTAAATGAAAATAAAGAATTTGAAATATGAACGAAAGAGATTGTTCTTATTAATCTAATAATTTAAGTTTAATTAAAAAAATAGATTGTTAAGTAAAAATTAATTGATTTATTTTAGTTTATAAGAATTTATTAATTTACAAAAATTGTTGAATTAATTAATAAATTGATCAGTTTTAAAAAACAAGAGTTATTAATATAAATCGAATCGAAAAGTTGAAAACTAAACTGAAAAGTTAGACGGTTTAAAATTTTTACGGTTGAATCAATTGAGTTTTTTAATCATTAATTAAAACTAATAATTTAAGATAATTATAATAAATTACTAATTTTGATCTACTTCAAGAGTTGAGTGTTATATAAGCGATATTTATATTACGTATATTTTATCGTTATGTTTAGAAATTATAATTTTAAAAAATTAAAAAATTAAGATTTTTTTTTAAATTACTTAAATCACTAAAAATAAGATCAACTCAAAACTAAATAGCCAAACCCATCCGACCATCATTGACATATGTCTCAATTTCGGATGAATCATCTTCTTCAAAAAATTAAACTCAAACTTCTCTAAGATTTACTGCAAACTATGTTCTCTTGCTGTTAAAACTAGGAGGAGCGGTGCGTGGTGGTCCAGTGTTGGCAGGACGAGACGTGAATCTGGTTATACAAAGACGGATCACCACCATAGCCGGGTGACTTGACCCTAGTGGACCCTATCGAGCTCGCTACAAAACGAACGAACGAACCCCACCACCTTGACCACCACAACTGAGCATTCGGTTGGTTTATGTACGTGATGCTCTTTACTACCTCTTCACTTCATGTGCTACGTGACAGACATCTCTATTATATAGTCCTTCCAAATCAAACACTCACCTCTCCCTCTGCCTCTATCTCCAACTTTCTATACCAACTTCCTCTCTCCTTCTCGTCCCTGTGCTCTTCACCACCTTCGAAGCCTCTCTCCCATCCCATGGTTCCACTCTTCCAGTCATGCCTTCTCAGACTCACTTCCAATGCTTATTCCCAAGGTATGTCATCCACACATTTTATTCATATGAAGAACACACCTCCTGTTTAACTTGACAGTGATTGACCACTTCCCTTCAAAAAGACGAGAGATGTTTACTACGAGGTTAATTTGGTTGAACTTCAATTTAGTACCTCATGCAGACTCACAAGTTCTGTCAAGAAGATTGTGTTTTGAGATGTTTTATTCAAGGTTTTATCGATATTGTTAATCGGGTTGAACTTCACTTTGTTTTCCCATGCAGAGAAAAAAAAAAAGAAGAAGAACGTGTCTTTTCTTTAGCTTTACATGAATTCACCACTTCCTTTTGAAAAGATTAGATTTTGAGATGTTTGATGTGAAGTTTTATCTATATGGTGAATCGGGTCGAGCTTGAATTTATTATATCTATCTGTGCTATTGAATCAGAACTAATGTCGAACAATTTTCGTGCATGGTCACAGTTGGATTGGACTGTTCAGTGGCCGGAGAGATAATGGCGAGAGCATTAGCGACAATAACAACAGCTCCAATCATAGCACCGTCACCGGAGACAGTCCAATCTCGTACTCTGTCGAATGCTACGCCTGTACTAAGGTAGGCGTTCCGGTGTTCCATTCCACCAGCTGCGACGGAGCTCACCAACCCGAATGGGAGGCTTCGGCCGGGTCGTCTTTGGTTCCTATCCAAACTCGAGCCGGTCCGAAGAGGAGTGTGTCCAGGTTCACCAGCCCATTCGGGGTGGTACTTGACCCACGTAGCAAACGGGTTCAGAAGTGGAACCGGGCTCTCCTCTTGGCACGCGGCATGGCGTTGGCCGTTGATCCTCTCTTCTTCTACTCCCTATCGATCGGTCAAGGTGGCTCCCCTTGTTTGTACATGGACGGCGGATTAGCGGCCATCGTGACCATCCTTCGTACTTGTGTGGATGCGGTGCACGTGTTCCATCTGTGGCTGCAGTTCAGATTAGCTTATGTGTCTCGAGAGTCACTTGTTGTGGGGTGTGGGAAGCTTGTGTGGGACGCACGTGCCATTGCCTCTCACTATCTCCGCTCTCTCAAAGGCTTTTGGTTTGATGCCTTCGTGATCCTCCCAGTTCCTCAGGTTATACACTTTTAGTGTTTTCTAATTTTTTGAAAATTTTATAGTTTTAGTCTTTTCAATAAAAGTTTAGAGATTATAATAGACTGACTCGCATTAGAAAACTTTAATTTAATGACTAAACATAGAATGATACGATACGGTATTTGGTTAATTAGTACGGGAAGAAAAGAATTTATAAAGATAAAACAAAGATAATCGGTAATATATTATAATTAAATAAATAATATTTTTATATCCCTTTTAAGGCAATATTCTATACTTTCAATTTAGTGAAAAATGGAACTCATATGTATCTATATTAGACTATTAGTACCATTGTTATATTTTTTTTCCTGCAGGCTGTGTTTTGGTTAGTTGTACCAAGTTTGATCAGGGAAGAGAAGATCAAGCTAATCATGACAATACTCCTATTGATCTTCTTGTTCCAATTCCTCCCTAAGGTGTATCACTGCATTTACATGATGAGAAACATGCAGAAGGTCACAGGTTACATCTTTGGCACCATTTGGTGGGGTTTTGCCCTTAATCTAATTGCCTACTTCATTGCCTCTCATGTGAGTCTCCTTTATCCTCATCATCATTATCTTCTTCTTCTTCTTCTTCTTGTCAAGTTGATGAAGAATCATGATCACCCACTTCCTTGGAATTTTGATCCTTTGCCCTTTTCTTTAGGTTGCAGGAGGATGTTGGTATGTTCTTGCCATACAAAGAGTTGCTTCTTGCCTCAGGCAACAATGTGATAGTAAACCAAACTGTAACCTTGCTCTGTCTTGCTCAGAGGAGGTCTGTTACCAACTTCTGGTATCAGCAGGAACAGCAGGGGGTCCGTGTGGTGGTAATTCAACTTCAGTTGGAGGGAAAATGTGTTTAGATACTAAAGGGCCATTCAAGTATGGGATTTATAAGTGGGCATTACCAGTCATTTCTAGTGATTCATTGGCAGTCAAGGTCCTGTATCCAATATTTTGGGGTCTAATGACCCTCAGGTAAGCTAACTACTGCATAAAAATTAAAACTTTTAATGTCCTTGATAAGGGCTTCTTCTTGTGCATGTTTGAGCATGCTAGCAATAGGAAATCCATTTAGTGGTAATTCAAGCGCCTAGTTAGAGGGACATCTTGCCTAGTTGGTTATCAATGGTCCATTCCAGCATAAGATTTAGAGGTCGCAACAGGTCGGACTCTGGCCCGGCCTCCTAATGCTTGAGCCTGAGCTGGAGGCCATAGAATTTGAGTTAGATCAACCTGATTTCTCGTGATCGGTTAAACTTCAAACTAGGCTTGGCTTGTTTTGACCTGATTTTTGCCACCTCAATAAAATCTATAAATGGTCATTACCAGTCATTTACGGTGATTCCTTTGCAGTCAAGTTGATTTTCAGCTGCTACTTTCATATTTGCAGTACCTTTGGCAATGATCTTGAGCCAACAAGCAACTGGCTGGAAGTTATATTCAGTATATGTATTGTTCTAAGTGGTTTGTTGCTTTTCACTCTATTGATTGGGAATATTCAGGTATGACTCAGCAGTTGCAATTTTCCATTGATCTGATTTTGTTCAAGATATGTTCTAACTGATAAAAATTTACGCTCCATGAAGGTGTTTTTGCATGCTGTGATGGCCAATAAGAAAAAAATGCAGCTTAGATGTCGAGACATGGAATGGTGGATGAAACGGAGACAATTACCGTCTCAGTTAAGACAAAGAGTCCGCCGTTTTGAACACGAAAGATGGGCAACCATCGGAGGGGAAGATGAGATAGCATTGATCAATGATTTACCTGAAGGTCTCAGGAGAGATATCAAGCGGTATTTGTGCCTAGACCTCATCAAGAAGGTAAAAGAAATGACTATTTCACCTAAACATTTGTATTTGGTTTGATTTTTTGAGGTTAAATAGGATCACATAAGCAGGAAAGTGTAAATCCTTTAAGATCTTGGAGCTTTTCTTCCTTGAATTCCTACTGCAGAAAATAGAACTTTAGAACTTACCTGTCCAATTCTGACTGTTTGTACTTATCTTATTGAATTGCAAGTCCTTTAAGATTTGGAGCTTTCTTACTTGAATTCCTTCTGTAGAAAATAGAACTGCAGGACTTATCAGTCCAATTCTGACTGTTACTAATCTTTCTAGAATTGCAAGTCCTTTAAGATCTTGGAGCTTTCCTTCCTTGAATTTCTTCTGCAGAAGATACCTTTAGAACATATTAGTTCAATTCTGACTACTGTTACTAATCTTCCTGGAATTGCAAGTCCTTTAAGGTCTTGGAGCTTTCCTTCCTTGAATTTCGTCTGCAGAAAATAGAAACTCCAGTAACTAGTCAGTCCAATTCTGACTCTGTTATTAATCTTCCTTGAACTGCATGTCCTTTAAGATCTTGGAGCTTTCCTTCCTTGAATTTCTTCTGCGGAAGATATAACCTTAGAACATATTAGTTCAATTCTGAATTGACTACTGTTACTAATCTTCCTGGAATTGCAAGTCCTTTCAGGTCTTGGAGCTTTCCTTCCTTGAATTTCGTCTGCAGAAAATAGAAACTTCAGTATGTTATCAGTCCAATTCTGACTGCTGTTATTAATCTTCCTTGAACTGCCCGTCCTTTAAGATCTTGGAGCTTTCCTTCCTTGAATTTCTTCTGCAGAAGATAGACCTTTCGAACATATTAGTTCAATTCTGACTACTGTTACTAATCTTCATTGGATCGGAAGTTCTTTAAGATCCTGGAGCTTTCCTTCCTTGAATTTCGTCTGCAGAAATAGAAACTTCAGAACTTATCGGTTCAATCTGCTGTTATCAATCTTCAGGTACCTCTGTTCCACAACTTGGAAGAGCTTATTCTTGACAACATTTGTGATAGAGTTAAGCCCCTGGTCTTCTCCAAAGATGAAAAGGTTCATATTCTGGACATTCAAATCATTTGGATATCACACAAAAAACACTACTATATGATCATTAACTACTACTATGGTGCAAAAAAAAAAAACAGGTAATCAGAGAAGGAGACCCCGTGCACCGAATGGTCTTTGTCGTTCGAGGACGAATCAAGAGAAGCCAAAGCCTTAGCAAAGGTATGGTAGCAACTAGTGTGCTTGAACCTGGAGGCTTTCTGGGTGATGAGCTGCTCTCCTGGTGTCTCCGCCGCCCGTTCTTGGACAGACTTCCTGCTTCATCTGCAACATTTGTGTGCCTAAAATCAACAGAAGCATTTGGTCTTGATTCAAACGATCTCAAGTACATCACAGATCACTTCCGGTACAAATTTGCAAACGAAAGACTCAAGCGAACTGCAAGATATTACTCGTCAAACTGGCGAACATGGGCAGCAGTGAACATACAATTCGCTTGGCGTCGCTACAGGGTGAGGACTAGAGGTCCAGTGAACCCTGTGACAGTAGATAATGGAGGAGGTGCAGAGAGCAGACTCCTGCAATATGCTGCAATGTTCATGTCAATCAGGCCACATGACCATCTTGAGTAAGACCATGTTTGGTCATGCAACTGCTAGCTTCAATCCTCCTCCTCCTCCTCATCCTCATCCTCCATTGTTGATGTCTCGTGTTTCTTTTGAGCAAGGAATGTTCTTCTTATGAGTGTTCAAAACCCAAGTTTATTTTGAGTACATGTTAATTACCATTCTTATTCAATTCTTACATTCAACAACAACACCACCACCACCCAATAAGAATTCCACCGAAG
The DNA here is from genome assembly GCA_027563885.1 of Erythroxylum longipes. Classification (NCBI taxonomy): domain Eukaryota; kingdom Viridiplantae; phylum Streptophyta; class Magnoliopsida; order Malpighiales; family Erythroxylaceae; genus Erythroxylum; species Erythroxylum longipes. The sequence continues at coordinate 27,640,005 of JAOQMS010000001.1, read as the reverse complement.
TGTGAGATAAGGAGAGATCTAATTGCATGCAGAATAATTCAATAAGGAGTTTAATCTAACTAGTTCGAGATAACAATGAAACACGCACAATATAAATATTAGACATGAACTAATCAAATGTTATTTACTCGACGATTCAACTTATCTTTTAAACTCGAACTAAACTAATTAAATATATCTCAAACTGATAATTTATTATAATTATCTTAAATTATTAAGAACTTAGTGAGGTTACCATATTTGAAACATTTGATTAGTTAACGTCTAATATTCATATTGTATGTGTTTCGTCTTTATTTTTTAATCAAAGTCTAAGAGAAAAGTTATTCCAAAATTGAAAATTATAAGTTTTTTTTCGAAAATTAGATTAGGAAGTTCTAAATTACTTAAACTATAGGAGAGAAATATGTCTTTTAACCTCGACATCAATTTTTTTTGTTCAAATTGATTAAAATGATGTTGTTTTGGCATATTAGCCCAATTGATTCTAACTTATTGAATTTCTTTTATATTAGCCCGAGTCGATTCAAAGTATAGTTTTGACTAAGGATGACAATCGGTTGGGCTGAGTCGGGCCTAAGTTCAAGTCGGAATCCTACCTGACTTAGCCTTTTTTGATTTTGTTTTATTTTTAATTAAAAATAAAAAATGACATAATACCTTAATTTTTTCAAAAAAAATTAGGCTTGAAATGCATTGACCTCGGGCTGAGTTGGGTCCAGGAATAAATCTCATCTATAATTTAGGCCGAACTGACTCAGATTAGCCCTCCAAGTTCGAGCCTAGACAAAAACCTGATCAACTCAAACTTTTGTCCATCGACTCGAACCGAGTTCAAGCTGAGCTCGAGCTTATTTGTCATCCTTAGCTCTCTTTATAATCTTTAAACATGACAATCCATATACATCCTACATTACAAACTTCATTTAACCTTAGAACACCCGCCACTTCTCATCAACATAAACAACCTGAGGACACGCCGCATTTGCCTCAAAACTAAGGGTTGAAAAGAGGGAAGGACCTATGTCCAAATTTAGCTAAAAAAAAACATTGAAGGAAGCTAATAATCATTAAAAAAAACACACACACACAAAGAAGAAGAAGAATAAGACCATTTTTTATTTTTTTTAATTCACATTGCATCAGGAACAGGGCATGGATATCACCATTCCCTCCTGGCCTCCTTGAACACTTTACCTTCCATATCTACAAGCTTTTTCTAGGGTTTCTTCAAATCCAAAAAGATTCCTTTTTGGGTCTTTACATCTACCCTAGAAATTGCTTGGATTTGCCTGTAAATTCAACATAATTTTGCAGCTTCATGTGCAATTCAGGTATTGAATTTCAATTCTCCCCCTTTTTCAAAAATTGGTGTTTGCCCTTTTTTCTCATTGTTTATGAAACCTTTTAGGTTGTTAAAATGGAAACTTAAATTCACCCTTTTGTGCAAATTTAAGGAAATTAAATGATGGTTTTGTGCATATTTTGAGAATTGTGAAAATTTAAGGAAACAAAAATCTAACTTAATTTATGGTCACCCTTTTGTACAAATTTTGAGAAACAAGTTGAAGGAAGAGCAAATTAGTGAGTTTGAAAGGAAGGAAGGAGAAATCTCTTATTTGTTCATGTGAAATTTTGAATTTTTCCAAAAAAAAAGGGTGATGGTTTTGTTTCATAAATAAATAAATAATTCTCATCATTTGGCAGAAAAGTCTTCATAGTTACAATAAAGGTTTTAAGTTGTGAATTACAAGTTAAAGTATGGATAATTATAATGATTACATTTTTTTAAGACTCGTTAGTTATTCAAAACTTGATCGAGCTTTGGATAAAATAATGTCGTTTTGGTTACAGAATCTTTCAATTACTAAATAAAATAATATCGTTTTGGATTGAATCAATTATGACTGATTCAGGTTGAATTGGTGCTCTTGAGTCTCGAAAAACAGTATTGTTTTAGTCGTAAGTTTTAGCTACCGAATAAAATCACAAAATTTCGGAGCGAACCAATTTGTGTCAGGTTGGTCCTCTTAAATTTGGCCCATTTTGACTTCAAACGGAACCGAAATGCCAACCCTACAAAATTGCACTCTGAAATCTCTTACCTAAACGCCTAATTAGCATACTCTTGGCTCTCAAAGATTTGTGCTTTATAAGGACCCAAAAAAGAAAAACAAAAGCTTACATTTTTACATTTTTTTTTGTTCTGAACAAGATTGGACTTACGTGTTTTTGGTTTTACTTTACAGGGTAGTTGCACTGTTTCTAGCAAGGATTTTGACATACAAAAGGATCAAATCTCACCAGCCAAAAAATGGGTATGAAGTTTTCGAAGCAACAGGGGCCAGGAAAAGTAGGAAACTTAAGTTTAGATCATTCTAAGTACTCATTCATCAACTATCTTACCACCAGCAACTACATTCGTAACTTGGTGTCTAAGCACAGAAGACGAATGCTCGTAGCAGGATATGATCTTGACATGTCCTACATCACAGACCAAATCTTAGCCATGTCATTTCCGGCAGAAAGAATGCGAGCCATGTATCGCAACCCTCTTTGGCAGGTCAAGTCTGTGCTCGATATGAGACATGGGACACATTACAAGGTAAGTGTAACGAGCATTTTAACAAGCTCTTGAACTGCTACATTTCAGAAACCTTAACTTGGTTCTTTTTTTTTTTTTTTTGCAGGTCTATAACTTGTGCATTGAGGAAAGTTATGACCCATCAAACTTCCATGGTCGTGTTGAGAGATACCCTTTTGATGATAACCACGTCCCTCCTCTCCACATGGTCAAGCTCTTTTGTGAAAGTGTTCATTCATGGCTGTCAAGTGATCTGAAAAATATTGCAGTAATACACTGCATGGTATTGGTGCTTAATGTTCTTCAGGATTTGGAGTTGATGTTGGTGTAGACTAGTACTAATTGGATCAAAATTTGCAGGCAGGAAAAGGTCGTACAGGTTTAATGGTGTGTGCCTACCTTGTTTATACTGGAATGAAAGCAGAGGAAGCTCTTCAATTGTATGCAAATAAACGGACTACCAACAACCAAGGAGTAAGTTAAAAATTCTGGATAATGAAGTGAAAATTCTCTGCTGCTGCAGCTGATAAACTTGGATTTCCTTTTGTTTCTCTGGAAATTACCAAACTGAATACCAGAAAGGTGTACTGATAAAACTTTGGTTGCTTCATCAACTGACTAAGATCTGCTTAGCTTTCTACTCTGGATAAGAATTCCTTGAAACTAATGTTGAGAAAGTCACGAAGGCTCTCATGTTTGTATCTTATCTATATTCTGTTAGCAACTGTTTCATAGTGCATTGTGCAACAGGTTTCTATACCAAGCCAACGTCGATATGTGGAATACTGGGCAAGTATACTTTCTTTTCCACAAGGTTTTGGCAATGGAGTTGGCCCCCCTAAAGTGAACTTGCCTGGATCATCTAGTCGAGAATTGCGTCGGATTCGACTTTATGATGTGATTAACACTGACTCAATCTTCTTTGTGGTCTCAGAGTTGCAGGAGGTAAACTCACAGAAAGAATGTTTCCTGGAAATCCAGTTATCAACCAAGTTTGATTCTGGTCTACTGAACTCAACATATATACTGTGTTTGCTAGACAATCCTGAAACATTTTTTGTCCTGAATCAGTATTTACTTATGGTTTCTTTGTTGTTTATGATCTCACCAGAAAGATTTTTTGGCAGATTTCGAGTCAGCTATATCGTCCACCTGTGGAAGTTATCAAAAGTTGTTGCAGACCAATCAAGAAAGGGTTCCATAGAAACAATAGTCCTCGTTATTATCTGTCATTCGTTGAAGGTGAAGATGAAGAGAAGAAATCAGAATCGGAAGAACCTCATATTGTTGTTCAGATGGACACAGAAAGCTCAGTAATTTATCAGAAAACCTGTCTTGACTACTATTTTGATAATCCTGTTCTAGTAAGTCACAATCACATTATCCACTGGTTTCAGCTTCCTGACAAATGAATGAACTCCTGAACTAGTTTCTGCCTGATTCCGCAGGTAGATGGAGATGTTCGGGTCATATTCTACCAGAAAATGATCGGAGGACGTCTATTCTATGTTTGCTTTAACACAGCTTTCATCAAGAATGGCTTGCTCCAGGTAAGTTTCTTGCCAATTTCTGTTTTTCAATAGGATTGAAACAGATTCAGAATGCAAATCTGTAATGCCCCTTTTCATGCAACTTGTTTCAATTGCATATCATAAGGAATTTGAACAATCCTGCCTTTGAAATCTGAATATCATCAAGTGGTTATCATAATCTTGCAGTTGAAGATGCGGGATTTGGATAAACTTGGCAGCAAAGGTAGATCCATATGTGGCTCAGACTTCTGCTTGGAATTGTTCTTTGGTCCAGCTAACTCCAACTACTCTAGCTTGCCTTCAAGTGAAGATGATTTGTTCAGCTTTGGTGACTGATTCCAGAAGAAAAAAATGTTACAAGAAAGTCCTGCTTATTTATTTTCCTGATAAAGATTGTGATGTGGGCGGGTCATGTACATATGAAAGTCCTCAGATTTTGAGGGGTATTGGTCATATGAGATCAAGCTCTGTCTTTCAATGCAGGAAATTAAAAAGAAAACTG
>JAOQMS010000001.1:27610591-27631706 GCA_027563885.1 Erythroxylum longipes | reverse complement strand
AGCTCAATCGGGAAAGAAATAGAAGAAGAAAATATGAAGAAATGGTTAATACGAGCTTGAATCGAGCTCGAAATTTTGGTTTGAAATCTGATTGAAGTCAAATAAGTCGTGATTTTTAGACCCATTCGAGTCTTGGGCTGGACCTGTGCCCTTTCAAAAATTTTTAGACCTAACTCGGGCTAAGAGAGGTCAAACCCGGCCCAGCTCAATAGTATCCTTATTAATATCTATATCTATATATATATATATATATATGTACTTAAATAACAGTCTGAAGTATGATTCAGTAGTTCTGAATTTCCAGAACAAGACGCACCGGAAGTTCTTAACTGCTGTTCTAAACCGCTTGTAATTTTCCTTAGCTTTATGTTTGTTTCCTGGGAAACACATTAATTCTTCCGTTAACAGAAGAAAGTTAAAACCTTTCAGATATTTTCTCCCATGGCTAACGCCAAACCCCAGCGATCCCTCGAGGAAATCGAGGACAAAATTCTCATGAAAATATTACTCGTCTCTCTCGCTGGTCCTGTTGAATCTGATTCTCGAGTTGTTTACTTGGAGATGACTGCCGGGGAGATCCTCAGCGAGGGTAGGGACTTGAAGCTCAACCGAGACTTGGTGGAGCGAGTTCTCGTTGACCGGCTCTCCGGTGAATATTCCGTCGCTGAGCCTCCCTTCAACTACCTTCTCGGATGCTACCGCCGTTCGTTGGAGGAGTTGAAGAAAGTCGCAAACATGAAGGACAAGAACGTGAAATCAGAGATTGAATTGTCCATTATGCAAGCTAAGAAGATGTTTGTTTCTTATTTGAGAATCCACTTGGGAAACCCCGGTATGTTTCCAACGAATTCCGTTTCTAGTAAATCCGATGTCTCGCCTCTTCTACCGTTGCTCTTCGCCGCCGTGGAGGACGGGTTCGGCACCGCCGGGGCTCATCCTCCGCCACCGCCGGGATTTTTGGATGATTTGCTAAAAGAAGGGGATTTTGATAGCGTGGAGCCAATCTTGAAAGGGCTTTACGAGGATTTAAGAGGGAATGTTATAAAGGTTTCGGCTTTAGGGAACTTTCAGCAACCCCTTAGAGCATTGTCTTATTTGGCTGGTTTTCCGGTTGGAGCAAAGTCGCTTGTGAACCATCCATGGTGGATACCCAAAGGAGCTTACTTGAATGGAAGAGCTATTGAGATGACCAGCATTTTGGGTCCCTTTTTTCATGTTAGTGCATTGCCTGATCAAAATATTTTCAAAAGCGAACCTGATGTTGGGTGGGTAGATTCTTTCATTTTGTTGTAGTTTTGATTGCGAATGTGTGTTGGTTTTTATTTGTTGTTGAATTGTTAAAGTTGGATGCTAAAGCAACTAAAATTTTCTGACCAGGCAGCAATGCTTCTCTGAAGCTTCAACTCGGCGACCAGCTGATTTGTTATCTTCTTTCACAACCATTAAAACTCTTATGAATAGCTTATGTGATGAGCTTGGGAAAATTCTTCTGACTCTCCTTAGAGCTAGTGACACCCGTGAGCATGTTCTTCAGTACCTGGCAGAGGTTATTAATAAAAATTCATCAAGGGCCCAGATTCAGGTACTCGTTCTACTGGTCATTTGGTGTTGGTGCCAAAGTCAAATTTTGTATCATTTAACAAGCTATATCTGGCCTGTGACATTAATTATGGATGAATTTCCATGCACCTTTGTATTTCTTTCATTTGCTGTTTACTTCCGAAAAGCATTCTAACATCATTCTAGGCTGGAAATTGTAAGATAGTTTGTCATTTTCTTTTTGACGTTTCTTCGCCAACTGTAGATAAAGTGTATTTGCGTTTATGCATTCTGATGTACGAAAAGAAAAATGTATTTCCGAACTTTCCTTGTATCGTGTGCATTTGGAACAGGTTGATCCGATATCTTGTGCAAGTTCAGGCATGTTTTGCAATCTAAGTGCTGTCATGCTTCGCCTCTGCGAACCATTTTTGGATCCACATTTGACAAAGAGGGATAAAATCGATCCAAGATATGTATTTCACTGTAACCGTTTGGATCTAAGGTGACGACACATTTTATAAATTCAGATAATGTCTTATATCATCTAGTGGATTATCCTACTTTTCCTGAGTGCCTTTGTTTTTCTTGACTGACATTAGAGACTTGACGGCATTGCATGCCTCCTCAGAGGAAGTTAATGCCTGGATCAATAGGGATAATCCTGGGACAGTTGATGTCTCTGCACCACATTCTTGTGATCACAATAACCGCTTGCTACAATCTCAGGAAGCTACTAGTTCTAGTAGCAGTGCTGGTGAACCGAAGAATGCATTACGTGTGCCAAATAGTAGTGAAAGATTTGCATTTATTTGTGAATGCTTCTTTATGACAGCAAGGGTTCTCAACTTGGGTCTGTTAAAAGCATTTTCTGATTTTAAGCATCTAGTTCAGGTAATATATGCATATCTGTGTATCATATGTATAGTTTTATTATATATCCTCTTTTGCTTTCCATATGGCATGGTATGTTTGAAAGTTCTCTTCCATAGGTTGGACTTTCAAGCTGGTATCTTGACTACAGTCAAAAGAACGATAATGTTTCTCTCTTACTATTATCAATAACAATCCTACCAGGACATTTCAAGAGGCGAGGACACGCTGGCCACATTAAAAGCCTTGCAAGAGCAGGCAGATGGTCCACAGTTCCAGCTGGAAATTACTCGCCTTCAGAAAGAGCTGGAATTATATTCACAGGAAAAGCTTTGCTATGAAGCACAGATATTAAGGGTAAAAATTATCCTTGCTTGCCATCTTTGTCTCTCTCTAATACTGTAGAGATTCATACTCTTCCTGATGAAATTACCAGATATGCTAACTGCAAATACACTTATGCTTATGCGTCAATATTGGCTCTTTAATGTTGGGAGGGTTGATAATGATACCCATTGGTTTAAACAATGTCATTGTGAATACGTAGAACTTGAAGGAGTCAATTCAATGGAATACTTTTTAGTAAATGTACAAATTATTAAGAAATGTAGAAATTAATAAAAAATTCCTTTCCTTAAATTTAAATAAGTAAATAAGGATTTGAATAATAAGGATATGAATGTTTCCTATAAAAACCATTAAGATAACAATTCTTATTATGACCATGTTATGATTTAATGCAGCAATTTTAGTTAATTTTATAAGGATGTTTTTTATAGTTTAAACTCTTCTACTAAGAAACTCCTATAAATATAAATTAAAAATTTCTCTGAATTCTAATTTCAACAATTTCTGCCGGTGCAATGGGTGAGATTAAATATAATTGTATATCCTAGTACCAATTTAAAGTACAACTAGAAGAAGCTAGAGAGGAATGATTAAAGAAAATTCGATAATGCGGAAGACCATAGGAAAGGAATCAGGAAAGGGCGACTGTCTCAATTTTTTATATTTCACCAATGTCAACTTTAAGTATGTGTGCTAAGAGTGTTTGTGTAGAACCTAACTCAAAAGAAGTGTCATGTTTTGGAAAATATCTAACAGAAGAACAATGTAAATTATTAGCTAAACTTCTTGTGGTGGAAATGTGATAATAAAATGGATCCTTGTTAAACTAAAGAGCATTATACAAGTAATGGCTTAAAGCAAAACTTTATGGAATGATTTCTTTTTGGCATGGTTGCATTAGTGAACAGTTCTTATATGATGCCCAAGGAAAAGGGGGTATCTTTAAAAAGTGTGGTCTTGTTCAAAAGATTGTGAATTTCACAGATTGTGGAAATACAATATTCTTATTCATCCATAAAAGCATGCACCATTGCTTTGCAGTCTACTGTTTATGCAAAAATAGGGTTTCACTTTCTAGTTGAAGAAGCATCACTCTTATGACTACTATTTAGTTGGAAATAGCATTTTCACATGTATGCTAGCTTTTCCCACTTTTACTGCTGCGAATCCCCACTTTTTACTCCATCTTGAACTTTTTCTGTTACGAATCTGTAAAAGCAGACAAGATGTCAAATATAACTGTCAAATATAACTATCTTTTCTTTCTGATATTACTGGTATTCACTCTTCTTCTCTTTTAAAGGATGGAGCTTTTCTTCAGCGGGCACTTTCTTTCTACCGCTTGATGGTGATTTGGTTGGTGAATTTGGTCGGTGGATTTAAAATGCCTCTTCCACCAAACTGTCCCATGCTGTTTGCTGCTATGCCTGAACATTTTGTTGAAGATGCAATGGAATTGCTCATATTTGCTTCCAGGATTCCGAAAGCTTTGGATGGGGTCCCGCTGGTAGTTTCTTCTTGTGTCCAAATGATGTGATTAGCAATCTCAATAGACTTTATGTATATGGCTTCTTTGGATTTTAATGTTTTTCTTATCCTTGTTTTACAGGATGATTTTATGAACTTCATTATCATGTTCATGGCAAGCCCAACATATGTTAGAAACCCATATTTGAGAGCCAAAATGGTTGAAGTACTGAATTGCTGGATGCCTAGTAGAACGTAATTTGAGTATTCCAATTTTACATTGATAATTTCAAAAAGTTATTGAATTAGCAAAAGGTAAACGCTTAGGTACTGAAAGTTCTTGGTTTACGTTTGCAGCAGTTCATCTGACACAGCAACTTTATTTGAGGGCCATCCATTGTCCCTCAAGTTTCTTGTGAGGAACCTCTTAAAGCTTTATGTTGACATTGAGTTCACTGGTTCTCACACGCAGGTGATTGTTGTTATCTAAGCTCAGTTTGACTGACTTGTTTATTCAGGAAAAGTAATTCTCTTCATCTTTTAATGTATTTCAACTAATTATTGCAAGTAAATTAGTCCCAACTCTTCAGTTGTTTGTTAATCATAGTTCTCTGGCTAACTTACTTGGTGCTGGGTACTGCATGTGTCTGATGTGTGTGTTTGTTTATTATACAAGGAAGAGTTTGATCCCACTAGAAAAAGCTGTTCTTATTATCAATCCTGAGAATCTTTCCTCAAGGTTATCTTGATGGAGAGATTCTTTTCTGTTATTCGTAATCATGAATTGTTAGCAAGCAATTAGAGAAGCTTTTTTTTTTCTTTTCCTTCTCTTTTAGTTCTATAATTCTTCAAGTTGAGCCATTTCCACCTCATCAAATGTGCTCTTGATATTTTTGCTACATTAAAAGTTCCATATGATATTGCATATTTACCACCGTGATGATGTCATCTGTTGCTGTACACTAAGCTTCTTTTCAGCTAACCTCTGGATATCAGCTCCTCCTATTTGTTAAATCTGATGTCTTAAATTGCACTTACAGAATATGTTCACTATCTTCACTGCCTCTAATTTTTAATTCTATTCACCTTTTGTTTAGTACCATGTCATACCTTTCATATAGTTTAATCCAATAAACTGGATATAACATAGGGTGTGAACAATCAGGTTAGTAACTTCCTTTGCACAATTGATGGTCTATAAATTTACCTATAATCTTCAGCATGAAAATCTTCCACAATTAATACAACTGGGGGAATGAGAATATTTTTGTGTTCTATAACTTCAATTTATGACTTATAAGCTGTTTGTGTTTGTGTTTTTGTTATCTTGTGCAGTTCTATGACAAGTTTAACATTCGACATAATATTGCGGAGCTTCTTGAATACCTATGGCAGGTTCCTAGTCATCGTAATGCTTGGAGACAGGTATGGTAAAAGTACTAGAAATATGTAAATTTGTTTCAATTGATAACACGTCTTTCTATCCAATTATTCTGTGCTGTTTCAGATCGCCAAAGAAGAGGAAAAGGGTGTTTATTTGAATTTCCTAAACTTCCTGATCAATGATAGCATCTTTCTTCTTGATGAGAGTCTGAACAAAATTCTTGAACTCAAAGCGTTGGAGGCAGAGATGTCAAATACTGCAGAGTGGGAGCATAGACCACTGCAGGAAAGGCAGGAGAGAACTCGCCTTTTCCATTCCCAGGAGAATGTTGGTTTCTGTACTCATAAATGCACGTAATTATCTCCCTGAAGAAAAAAATACTGAATCAGTTAAATGACCTTGGTTCCTTTCAGATCATCCGAATTGATATGAAGTTGGCAAATGAGGATGTGAGTATGCTCGCATTCACGTCAGAGCAGATAACTGCACCCTTCCTACTTCCTGAGATGGTAATCAGATTTTTCTTTTACCACTCCTTCAAGTAGGTTCCCTTTGCTTTGGTTTGTTCTCAGTAAGGAGCTCTGTATTTTCCACCTTTGCAGATTGAAAGAGTTGCCAGCATGCTCAATTACTTTCTATTGCAACTTGTTGGTCCACAAAGAAAGTCTTTGAGTTTGAAAGACCCTGAGAAGTATGAATTCCGGCCAAAAGATTTGCTTAAACAGGTTAGCTTGAATCTCCACTAGCATCAGCTGCTCTATATCTGCTCTTTTTTTGTTCATGCACAAGAAACAAAAAGATGAAAAACAGGGATTAGTTATGGGAAGGTCGGAAGGTGGTGGGAGTGAGACTAAAGATTTAAGGTTCAGAGATTAGGGGAACACTTGCAATATTTAGATTCAACATGCATATATGACTGCGTGGTGATGCACTACCTAGTGAATCTCTGAGCCTGACATGCCTCTTAGCCTCTAAACCAAAGCTTTTATGATCAGATACACGTCTTCCCTAACTCATTTCTGTTTATTCACTTGAAGATTGTCCGCATATATGTCCATCTAGCTAGGGGTGATGCAGAAAACATATTCCCAGCTGCCATCTCAAAGGACGGAAGATCATACAATGAACAGGTAACTTGATGTGGAAAGTTCCAGAAAGATGGAATTCTCTCGTTCTAGTCTGTTCTCAATTGTAATAGTTGATCATTGATAATTTGACATGTTTTTTCTGTGCTCCAGTTATTTGGCGCTGCAGCTGACATCCTTCAGAAAATCGGTGAAGAGGGAAGGATTACACGGGAATTCGTTGAGCTTGGTGCAAAAGCCAAAATTGCAGCTTCCGAGGCAATGGACACTGAAGCTACCCTGGGTGATATACCAGATGAATTCCTTGATCCAATCCAGGTATGACTCTTGCCTTTTCTTTTCATCTTTTTTGTTATTTTGTCACAATGGATTGAAGTTCAGACTTTTATTTGAACTAAACCACAATGAATAAGATTCTACTACCATTTGGAAGCATACAACATTGGGATATAGATCGGCACTGGAAAATGGAAGAAATGGTTTTATTATCATGATTTTGCTGTTTGTAATTCTTTTTTACACTAATGTCCCTTTCTACAGTACTCTTTGATGAAGGATCCAGTGATCTTACCTTCTTCAAGAATCACAGTGGACAGACCTGTCATTCAAAGACATCTCCTTAGTGACAATGTAAATCTTCAACTTTTCTGGTTATATTTCAATTTTGTGGCCAAAAGGGTCTAGGCTCAAATATGGTAAATGCTGATGCTAATTTATTGAATGTGAGTTGCAGACAGACCCGTTCAACCGCTCCCATCTTACTGCGGATATGCTGATTCCGGATGTAGAGTTGAAGGCAAGGATAGAAGATTTCATCAGATCCCAACGGTTAAAAAGACACGGGGAAGACTTCAGTCTGCAAAGCACAAAAGCTACTATACAAACAACCACAGGTGACATGCTGATTGATTAGGACAATTCTGAAAGATTCTTCAAATTTGTAAATTTAGTCTATTGGGGTTCTACAATAAAGCAAATGCAAAGATTTTCGTAGTGATAGCGAGTAGATCATATCGCTAATGAATGCTATAGAAAATGTAACAACCATCTGCATAATTCAACCACAGACACAGCAATGATGCACAACGGCTTGTAGCAGTATTTGACATATCACCGGTAAGATTAACACACAGTTCAGTCCTTTCCTTTCCCTTTGGGAGATAGAAAGTATTTAAAGAAAGCATATGCACACTCCATTAGAAGCCAGGTCTGCTTTTGAGAGTATCTCTTTAGGTGGTGCTGCACGTTCTTTTAACAACATTCTTGCTTTTGTGCAATAAAATGAGGTTATATTTCCTTAAATAATTAAGATATGTCAAGTAGATAACTTGATGGTAGCCAAAAAGTTGGCAACCATAACCATCTCTAACACCGAGTGATCTTAAAATATACAAAACTGTAGGCTACGTATGCCTGAACCTGTAACCTTGTCAAACCTCTCCCTTTTCCTCCTCTCAGATCTCGATAATCTTAGATAACATTCAGAAAGAGTTAATCTCTTACAAAGCCTGTCCACGAGGAGTTGCACAATACATAACTGATAGTAAGCCCCAAATTTTGGCTTCTGGCAGGCTATGCCACTGTCGAGGCCAACTTACCCTACCGAATTCTTCAGACAGCTGTTCTGCAGTAATTTGAAGAAAATGCCAAACCCTTCTCATGGATAACATACAGAATCCTTGCAGTGTTGGAACTTCCAGGCATTCTTTCCCATTCTTGCCTATCAAAGCTTGGATATGGGAATAGCTGCCTTCCGCTTTCCATGCTCGTGAGCGATGCTTATCGTACTCTTGCTGTGGCGCAGTAAGAACTCTGCAAATAGGATTTGGCTTTCGTCTGATGTTAAATCACCATGGTAGCCCTGCAAATTATCAATATAACATGTGGTTTTTAATCAAAGAACTGTTGTTTGGAGATAACTTAGCACTATCAAAGTGGTACTTTTTCCTCTTAAACGCCCCCATCATAGAATTATCAGTTGAGTCCTGATTACTCAAACATTGTCATGTGAGGTTACTGAACTTAATTAACCAAGTGTATAATAGAAAAATTAAAGGCAATATACAGAGCATGCATGTCATGATCACAAGAATTGAACTGCAGATAAGGACATAGTCTCAGCACACTGAGGGACGCACACATGGGAGAAAGCATAGAATCCTAATTTATAGCCAATAAACTTCTTTTATACTGTAGCTGTGGAACTTAATGGAATTGGTTAACACAGCGAATTTCAACTATTCACCGACCTCTGAATGCCAATTCCATTTCAGGGATTGTATTCAGAAATGGCAATTATAACTATCATGGAGCATCATTGTGTTTATAATGCCATCAACTATCAATATAAGCCTATACAAGGTGAGTTCAACCATGTTATTTCAATCATCACATTCATAAAAAATAGAACAAAGCATTCCTAAATCACAAGAATCAGTCAGCAACAAGAGAATGAAGCAAGAAGAAACAAGCTAAGTCATATTATTTAGAACCAAAAGAACAGAATAACGCATCCCCAAATCACAAGAATCAGTCAGCAACAAGAGAACAACGCAAGAAGAAACAAGCTAATCCATATTATTCAGAACCAAAAGAACAGAACAGAGCATTCCCAAATTACAAGGATCAGTCAGCAACAAGAGAAATGAAGCAAGAATAAACAAGCTAAGTTGTTATTTAGAACCAAACTTTAGCTTCTAAGTTATAACAAGAGAAATGACGCAAGAATCACTAAACTTTAGCTATCTCTTATCTACGTGATACACAGTAACAGTTACTTACCAGGCGAGAAACTCTATCACACACAGCATGGTGCATGAGTAGGCCAGCAGCAACTGAAACATTGAAGGAGTCTACCATGCCATTCATTGGAATGCTGCAGTGCAAATCTGAAAATTCTAAGGCCTCATCACTTATTCCCCTGTATCCGGGACCCTCTGATGTTAGTATTGAATTAACTGAAACTTTGAATCTGGACAGTTGTTATTCATAATAGCAAGGGGAAAAAAAGAGAACCATAATTGCTGCTACAATACAAAGAGGCATCTCAAGAGGAAGTATATTTATAATTTGCTTTCTCATTTGTAACTTATAACTGTTTGCTTGCAAATCCTATATTCTGCAAGCAATTAAATTTATGGATAAACTCTTTCAAATACCAAAAAGAGGGGGAACAAATATTGCTCTTACTTTTCTAATTAGCTATTAAAGTTTGAATAAATACCTATGTTCATTACCAACCACTATTGCAGTAGGGAGCGACCAATCCATGTCATAAATGGAAACCTAAACAGTGCATAAAAGACAGTAATACATCAAAAAAGCTACTCAACTCAGAACACACTGGTTTTAGTATTTTTTCAAACGCAATAATTCATTGATTACTTTGTTTAATTAATATCTATATGTGACTCAGCTCGTTAAGCAGTTGCATCTCAAAACAGCCTTGAGAAGAGTTGATTATTCTCAGTCAACTAAAGGGAAAAGGATCCGTACTGTATTCCTTCCAAGATGGGTTGTTGCAATTCGATAACCTCGAGATTTAAGAGCTTTGAAGCAATCTCGAGTAGAGTCCCAAAGTTCAATGTCCAACCACTTTTCTGCACCCATACTCACGTGGCGGTTTTCCCTGTATCTGCAACAAGAACATAGGTAATGTAAGATACAAACACATCATATCTTCTCACTTCTCACCAAGCTCATTAAAAAGCAGTAGCAAGACAACTTTTGTGGAGGTTGACACAACCAAGTTTAGAGCACCCCCTCAGTTTCATAAAACATTATGGCAAGCTCTAATTTCAGTGGAGAGCAAAGAAAAAAACGTTTCAATAGTAATTTAAAACTTTATCACTACAATCAGCTAAGGATTATGGGACCCAAGGCCAAAAATCTAGCATAATCACAAAAACCAAGCAGTTGAGCATAAGAATTGAATCATTCATTTCCTCTCAAACTACAAAGCAGTAGCAAGACTAACTTTTATGGAGGCTGACACAACTAATGCCTCAATTCCAAGAAGCTTAAAGCACCTTCAGTTTCACAAATCAATATGGCAAGCTCTAATTTCAGTAGGGAACAAAGAACATGACGTTTCACTTTTTAGAACTTTACCACTACAATCAGCTAAGGATTAAGGGAAGCAAGGCCAAAAATCGTCGCTAGCATCATCACAAAAACCAATCAGTTGAGCATAAGAATTGGATCATTCATTTCACCTCAAAATACGAAGCACCTTTTGGAGCTGTCGCACGACACAACATGCACAGACTGAAACCCCAACGCATCGGCTGACCTGAACGTGGCAGAAACATTTCCAAAATCACTCAGGCCTTCCACCACCAAGCACACCGAGTAGCTCCGGCTCTTCACGGTTCTCCTAAACCTATCTTTCCTCTCCTCCATTACGTACGGACTCACAGCCTCCACGACTTCATCACTCGTCAAGTACAATCCATTCGGACATTTGAACGCGTCAAAATACGGAAACCAACGACCCTCTTCACCGACCAGAGCCTTCCCCTTCCTCTCCATCTTCATCAGACTCAAAACCTCATCTTGATCCTTCAACAACTGCTCCACTTTATCGCTTTTCTCGGAGATCTCATCGACTAAATCCACGGAAACCGCCCCATGTATTGGATTATAAGGTTTTGCATGGACTCTGAAAGGACCCACCTCTATAAAAAGCAAATATCCGCGAAAAATCAGAACTTCAACGCAAAAGCAATGAATCAACAGAGAAATCACATTCACGTGTGCCTGCAGCCATAACAGCACCAAGAAGGCAGATAGGTGAAATTTCAGGTTAAAGATTACCTGCAGGAAGGGAGAGAGGACGCAAACTGAGAATAGATCGAGTGAAAGCCAGTTTAGGGATGGAATACGCAGGTTGTTTGGAGAATGATGCATGTATTAGGGTTTTGCAAGCTCTCATTTTTGTTGCAAGTAAACGAAGGAGAACAGGAGTTGGCATTTTAGAGGGGTTTATCCTTATGGATAAGGGATTTGGCAATTGAATATATTTTTAATAATTGAAAAAAACCGAAATATAATAATATTCAATGATAAATATTGAAAGGATATGATTATTTCTACTTTCAATCTTAATTTTTTTAATAAAAATAGTCCTTTATATAATATATTAACTTTTAAATTTTAATTATCTACTGAAAACTTCTAATAAAAATATTTATTAAAAAATAAAATGAGTCTATTTATATTATTTATGTAGTTATTGTTTTTTAAGAAAAGTTGTGAGACGCTTTTATTTCTCTTGTGCAATCAAATCAAAAATACAAAGTGAAGGATCAGAGAGCCACTCTACAATATCCGTCGAAGTAACACAAGTTCGAGCTAAGTATGAGTTATATTATTCGCAAATCTTCTCGCAAACAAAAGATTAATGTTCCGAATTTCACAAAATAGGGACTTACAATTATTAATAAGTAAACCGAAAGGAGAACAATCCCTATAATTTGGAACCGAAATAGCCTGAACACAAGGTTGAGCATCGGATTCTATAATTACAGAAGACCATCCTCTTTCCTTAATCTAACTCAAAGCTTCTCGGATAGCCAAGGCCTCCACAATACCTGGTTCAAAATTACCTAAAAAAGATTTTTGCATGGCAGCCACAAAATTACCATTGCTATCCCTTACTACTACACTAACACCTCCATAAATTCCTTGAAAGAGAGCACCATCCACGTTCAACTTCCAATAACCTATCGGTGGTTTACTCCAGGCCACGATTGAAGAAGATGACTGCACAGCAACATCGTGAGAGATATCAGCAGCATCAATCCACTCCTTTAGCAACTTATAGGCACGACAAACCACTTGTCTTGCATTGGTCCACTTATGTCTCCGCATAATATTATTCCGTGCTTCCCAAAGTGATCACAAAATCATAATAATATTATGCAATTCCTCTTTTGTACCATGCTCAACTCACTCAAAAAAACCAATCCACAAAAGAAGACATACATTTTTGTCTCATATTAATCGAAGAGCAAGACCAAACTTCTCTAGCAAAGGAACACGTTACCAGCACATGGAAGTCAGTTTCAATCTCATCATTACAGAAATAGCAGGTACCAGAAAGCGGAACACCCCGGTGCTGCAACGCCACAATGGTTGGCAGCACCCTCAACCAGCATCTCCAAAGAAAATTAAGGCATTTAGGGGGCACCATACAACTCCAAAATTTCTGCCATAGCCTAGGAGCAGCCTGATTAGGAGCTAAGGGCAACTCCTCAGTCAAACATCTATAAGCACTTTTAACAGAATAGACACCCTTGCAATTAAACTGCCAAAAAAATTCATCCGATTGCCTTCGCATACTTAACGGAATTTTAAGAATTGCTTGTTTATCATCCTCTTCAAACACATTAGATATAGCCTCATCGTTCCATCTCCTATTAGTAATAAGATTAGAAACAAGCAACAAATTAGTAGGCATAGGCCGTGGAGTAACAATTTTCATTGAGGCTGTTGAAGGTAACCATTTATCCTCCCATATTGAAATAGAAGACCCAATACGCTAATAACCACCTTTCTCAACAACAACTCTTCTTTCTCAACAACAATATGTAATATTATCATAATGTATTATAAGTCAAAAGTCAACATAATCGGTGCACAAGACTCTTCGTTTTATAGAGTCTGAAAAGAGTCATGATGTAGATAGCCTTCTCTTTATATTTTTACAAAGAGGTTATTTTCGTGATTTGAAAATTTATGAAGACAAACTATTATAATTATATAATTATTCATGAGTGTAATACAATTAAAATTTTTGATTTATATATCTTAATAATTTATATATTAATTACCGGTTTGAAGTTAGTCATCGTAGGTCTGCTCTCATCACAGACAGTTTTCTAAGATCATCCTTTACATACACCATACTTGTTCAAGAATTCCATCACTTCCTACAGGATAAAGTGATCACCTGGAGACTTTGTTTCTCTGAGAATGGTGAGAAGATGACAGGTTGAATTGGAATTCATGTCGAATGTTCGAAAAGATTTGATCACAAAACATTCACAAAACAACGAAAACTTGCAAACAGAACACGCAATCGAACTTGACGATCTGCCTGCTTCTCAACTTCCAAACCATGTCTTTGAATAGTGCAACAGTTTGATGGAAGTGGAGAAAAAAGACAGAAAGAGTCCCATGCCAATACAGGACCAAGTATCACTTATTTTACGCAGGTAAAAAGGCTAATCCTGCTCACTCTGAATAGTGTAGAGTTATAGGATAACATATGAAAGATGAAGTAAAAAATGTACAATCTGAATCTCTGAGGCCCGAAAATTTTGACCAGCAAAGTCACAGGTGGTCGAGTTTCCTTTAGGATGGCTGCACTTCATTGCACTGCAAGAATAGGATTAGTTACTGGACATCTCTGTCGAGGAGGACGCCTGGTTCGCTTTCCCCATCCGGCGAGTCTAGTCTCCTCGAGTCCTAATTCTCCACATTTAGGCTGCTGTTGTTGGGTTGGAGTAGCTGCAGTTGACGTAGGAGTAGCACAGATTCGAGAACGTTTTCTCCCTCTACCTCCCTTGCTCTTGGGAGAGCTCAGGTGCGACCAAGTTGAATCCTGAATAGCACCAGTTGCTGTAAGTAGTCCTTCAATCATTTGAAGATCTTCTGTCACGTCGTTTCTCGACAGAGAAGTAAGACCTGGAAGTATATCTCTTTGAAAGTCCTTCCGTTGCCTTCCTCTTCTCGACTGGCCTCTCCGAGGCCTTCTTGGTAATGTGATCTCATCTTTCATAATTTCCAATGCCGGAGGTTCATAGTGACACTCTTCCACCTCCAATTCTTTCAAATTTAAGGTCATATATTCAAAGTAATCCATAGCTCTCCATGTGAAATCCTCACAACCGATACCATTCTGTGAAGTTGACACATGATCGTTCTCATCGTCAGTAACAAAATCAGAAATTACCTCCACAAACCACCGGAGAGAATCACTTAAGGAAGAGTTCAACTGATGAGGAGAGGCATGATTATCCTGAAAATTATGAATGCCAGAAGAAGAGATGACAACCAATGCCTCAGCAGCCGTACTCATTAATCCTTCTTCAAAATCTTTGAAATTATCTTTACTTAAGTTAATCGGTTCTTTAACTTCACCTGTTAGACATTGATCTCCTATTGTAAAATCTTCTTCAGTTTCAAAAATCACTGGTGCCTCCAGGTCTATCTCAACTGCACCCTTCATCCTGGCTCTTGGAGGAAACCTTGTCGGCTGAGCATCTTCGTCGGTTACACTAACATTCAAATCGATATTGCATCTAGCATCATCACTAGAATCAGTTGATAAATTAGCTACAAATGAGACGGGATTATAATTTCGATCTGCATCAAGTAAGCCAACTTTGAAAGAGTCAGCATCCTTAATATCTGAAACACGACCACTGGGCTTTGAGTGAGACGTTGCAGAAGGTGGGTCTTTTAACAAATGGTTTTCCACTATGGGAAGTCCAAGAATTTTCCTCTTGCTTGAACAGTCACCAACTTCTGTTTTCCTGCACACAGCATTTTGTGAACCTGCCATTGATGCAGAATCCTGCACAAAGCTTTGAGGAAGGTTCTTCAGCATTTCAGCTTTGTGAAAGCTTTGCAGGAAATCCAAATTCATGTGCTGAGAGCCATTCCTCACGTCAGGAGATCTTCCATTACAAACTGAATTAACTTTAAGCCAAGACAATCCTCCAGTTGGATTTTCTTCAGTTCTTGGACTATCAACAGTGAACTTCGAATCTGAAGTTATGTCCTTCTGGTAATTCTTCAGAAGACAAGTCATATTTGCTTGTCCTCTTGACTTAGCATTCATCAACCAGCCTAATCCCTTACAATTATTTGTAGAACTACTGAGTGGAATTTGTTCAGAAACAGAACCACTGCTAGGGAACCCATTAGCATAGCCAAATCCAGCTGCACCATGGCAAATTCGTGATTCCTTAGACTCCAACTCTGAAACATTACATGAGCTGGAACTTGGAAATGGTCTTATCATTCCATCATAAGGGCCATGTGCTGGATTTTCCTCGTTGGATACAAAATTCTCTCCCAACTTAGCTGAAAATTTCTTCCAGCATGAAAACGAGGATGACTCCGAATTATTTGGGTTAGATTCTGGTTTAAGTGGTTGCTTAACTAGTTTATCTAATCCCATTCCAGATTCAGTATGACTTCTTTCAGAGATTTCCACACCAAAGATCATCTTCTTAATCCTATGTTCTGTCTTAGGATGGTAGATATCACATCCTTTGCTGCTTCCTACTTGTGATGATTCACAGAGCGTATGCATATGTCCATGACAAAGATTTTCAAGTTGAGAATTCCTGTTCCCCAAAATTTGGCCTGAAAATAGCCACATTAAGTATCAGATTGGAGTTCAGATGTTCTAACAGTAATAGCTACTTGCAAGATATCCAATATTTTTACAGATAATCAAAGGTACAACAAAAGATAAAAGATAAAGAACCACGATGCTTTTTTCAAACACAGAAAGAGAATGTGATACATCTGCAATCTAATGAATTTTCCCTCGTCCACTTGTACTACAGTTAGACTGTTTAAGAAGATACAGAATTGAAAAAATATAAAGAAAGTAACGAGAAATTTTTCTTTCTGTTCTTTGAACATAATTTTCCTTACATAAAGGGACATAACATCTTTTAGGAAACAAAAATACCAGTGAATGTTTTCTTTCAGAAGATTGTATGATTTTCTTCATCACAACTCTTGAAAATGTAATGAAATCTGCAAAAACATGCCTTCACAGGATTATATTGTTGATTTACATTTATGTGAAGATGAGTTTCCCCAGCTATTGTTTCTCCTATTTTCATGTCGCAGATTTTTATCAGTCAGACTATACTCCTGAGTTTCTGGTATTCATTTTTTGCTCTTAATCAGTGGACTTTCTAGGATATATATGATGGAAATCAAAATCATCAATCTCATCAGGATGACTCCTTAACTAACTGAGGTCAAGAGAATTCCATAAGGTTTAAATCATCATGCATTACCAGATGTGAAACTATAAGATAATGATGACTCCTGTTTCCTTTGGTTCTCCAAGTTGGAACTGGATGTATCAACTCTGATGTCATTCTCTTTGTAGAGGTTTTGAGAAATTTCCTTGGATGTACCTTGGATGTCCGAGCAGGAATTCGCAGATGGAATGTGCCCTCCTTGTTTATGGCAGGTAACCGTGCCTAGAATACCGATGCAAGCAGTACCAGATGCTTTCTCAATCTTAAAAGGTTCATTCAAATCAGTAAATCCTTTTGTCCCCTTTAAGTTCATATTGGGACCAAATGCACCACCATTGCAGAGAGGGTACACACCACTTCGGCAAGACAATCTCACACCATTACCTAAAACAGTCTCAAAATTTTTCTTAGGTGCGTAACTATCCAATCCTGACCCACCATGTGTTTGTTGATTATCATCCTCATCATAAATGTACTTGTCTGCTGGAAGTTCAAGGTCAAACTTTCTCTGCAACTTTTTTGATCTGGCTCCAAAATTTTCATCATCCTCAAACCTTAATGCTTTTTGGAGGTTACTACAACCAGATTGCATGATCTTCCCATTCATGTAAATCGGTGATTGGATATTATCAGCATCTGATGTAAATGGCATGTACCGATTAAAATTTGCGAAAAGAGAATTTGGATGTTGATTCTTTTTTTCATCTTCTGGAGAAAAGGTAAAAGAACTTGACTGTGATTGTCCTACAGTATGTAGAGGCATTTGTGATTCTTTATTTCTGACTTCATTCATAATGTCCATTTGCATCTTATAAAGACGATGAAGCTCCTGAAGCTGGATAATCATATAAGATCATGAAGTAAGAGAGCTGGACAATGCTAACATTTGAAAAACTTTTTGCCAAAGGCGTAAATGTTTCTTCAATTCATATCATATTAACATAGGTTTAATGTTATATAACTCACAGGAAGTAAGGCATACCTGGTGTCTGAAAATGACTTCCTGCTTCAATATTGTTTCCTTCAGTTGCTCCTTGTCATAATTCAGGCGGCCAGCCATTTCCGGCTTAGACAGAAACAAGGCATGATACCGTCCAAAGGCTTTCTGATGATTTGCAAGCCAGCTCACGTTACCAGTATTCCCATTTAATTCCCTCATAGAATCATATCCTGGCAGATACATGTCGTACTGCACCTCAGCTCCCATTCCTGCAAATGTCTGAGAAAAAGTTTTAAGTTTAGTAGGAAAGAGCAGCTTAGTAAAAGCAAGAAAATCCAGTTTTTTCAGATTCTCTTAACTTCAGTTTTATCATGAACTCGCGTTCAGTACATACCGAGTTCAGTACATAACTTACGCCTGCAAATTTGCAGCAGTATAACCCTTTCACAACCCAATCAAAACCAACATATCGGAGCTATCCGGTATTAGTCAGAGCCGCCGTAATGCAGATATGATTCATCTTTAACTTCTAATAACCTATATTTTGTGGAACCATATCAGTTCAAAGCTTGAAGAAACAAACGGCCAACTTCTCAAATGAAGAATGAAATGAACCTTTTGACAAATTCTTGGTAAGCATTATGGACTAAATTTATTTATGGCTATGTCATTTATTGAAGTTGCAATAACAATTGAAGAATCCGGCCGGCCAGACGCCTCTGCAACCGACGGAGAACTTATAAATATCAAGGGGAAAGAGAAGATTCATCGAAATTCCACTCATAGAAACCAATCAATGAACCAATAATGGAGTAGGAATAATTGTCTAACAACAAAAAGAAGCAAAAGCAAAAGAAACACATGTTCAAGTCAAACAGCTTACCAAAAATGAATCATAAAGCATAACTGAGAGATGGATGGAGAAAGAAAGATGAAGAGAAAACAAAAGTCCAGGTATCATACTAAGAGAAACAAAAAGAAAAGACTCATAGTAGCTTCCACCACCACCAACCCACATCAGAATTCCCCTCAGAACTCTCTGAAAACACAGTGAAACTCCATTGAAGTCTGAGAAAAACCAGAAAGAACCCAAACAACAAGGTGGGCATCTATGTAATGCCATTAAGAACAATCTAAAATCATCAACACCAGAAAAAAAATATACTTTTTATGGAAAAGAACACAGACCTGCTGGGCCAGTGTCTGATATGTGAACAAGAAGATAAAGAGAGATCCCACAATCCCAGATAAGAGATCTTCCACCCAAAACACAACACAAGAAGCCTCTGCTCTCTCAAAGAAACCAAAAGACTTCAAATTTGTCAACTTGTGGTCTCTCCCATTATTGTAATATACTTTGCTTCACCTACAGCTTTGGTTCAATGATTTTCTTTCACTTTCTTTATTCATTTTCTCTCCAATTCCCATGTTTTCTTTTCTTTTTTTAATGGGGTTTTCTCAGGATGTGAAAGATATGGGACAATTTCTTTTCACATTTTCTAGATTCTCTCCACCTTCCATGCTTTTTGGGTACAACACACACACACACATAAAGTGTAATTTTCTCAAGTACTTTACTTTCAGGAAATTTTCAGACAATCCTGGCCAACTCTTTACTCTCAACACAACAGTTACTAAAAGTAGCTGAGCCTCTCTCTCTTCCATGGGATCTTTTCTGCAGATGTCCCTATCACTCCCTTAACAACAACAACCCGCTTGTGTCCAACACCCTCGTCATGAATGTATACGTGGCCAAATGGTTAGAGCGTGTTTTGTCACCCAGCCAACACCAGCGCGTGGGTTAGACTTTTCTGTTGGTGTACTTTTGTACAGGAGTGGACTTCCTGGATTATCTGATAAATATGTCAGTTTTTGGTTGTTTTGTTCCATAATTCCCTTAATATCAGC
Organism: Erythroxylum longipes; assembly: GCA_027563885.1. Lineage (NCBI taxonomy): Eukaryota > Viridiplantae > Streptophyta > Magnoliopsida > Malpighiales > Erythroxylaceae > Erythroxylum > Erythroxylum longipes. Next base: position 27,612,146 of record JAOQMS010000001.1, on the reverse strand, counting down.
TATTACGTCTGTTCTAAGTGTTAGTGCAGCAGAACCTAACTTAGAAATCTATATTATGAGACCTAAATGTGATTTTTTTGTTGATTTTTTACCAACTTATTTTAATAAAATTTATTTTTAAAATCGAATAATTTTTTAGTTTCTTAATAATTAACAAATTTTAAGTATTTTTATAACAATTTAATATTATAAAATGATTTTTCATCACTTAACATATAACAATATCCAAATCACATATTTCAATTAAATTATTTAACGAATTATATTTTTAATGCAAAATATTAAGAAGTATATAAATTAGTTAATTTTATAATGTTGTTTTTTATAGTTTAAACCTTTTAAAAGAAATTTATATAAATATAAATTTTTAAATAAAGTCTCTTAACTAGTTAGGATAATACTGCGTACTACAAAATATCTCCAAATCTTACATTTTAGCATAATTTTTATTAAATTATTGTTGTTGTTGTATAAATTTTAAAATAAAGTCTCTTAACTAGTCAAAGATAAGATTGTGTACTGCTAAATCTCTCCAGACCCTACATTTTAGTATAATTTTTACTAGATTATTATTCTTGTATAAATCTAAAATAAAAATTCTCAACTTTTCTTAGTTTTCCAAATAATTATGCAATATGTCTTTATTTTTTATTTTTTATTTATTTTTTGGTCATGAGAAAAAAAAGTTTAGTTAGATCTAAACTTGTTATGATGTGTTTAATGTTATAATGTCAAGTGATTTTCTTGGTTGTTGGTTGCCCTTTGTCTTAACCTTATCATTTCCTTTCCTATGAGATACTGGTCAAATATGTAGGTTGGATATTTTTGTATGAAATGTCATTTCTTTCCCTTTCCTTTTCTCACCAAGCATACACTAACTTCAAATACTAAATTATTCCTAGTACCTTCCCCTATTCAATGTATAATCAACTAAGAATATAAAATATGAAATTGGATTTATTTTTAGTAAAACATTTTCAAAGGGGGAGGGGGACACCTTCCATTAGTATTAATAGTTTCTAGTAATGATAAATTGATTCCAATTCTGTCTGACTCTAAATGGACCGAATTCTAAAACCTTAAAACGACGTTAATTTTTTAAGTTTCAAGTTATTCCTTAACCTTAGAATCACATTAAATTTGACTTATTTTTTAATAAAAAGGTTAAACTTGTATTCACTAATCTGACTCGAGCTAACCGACAAAATTTTAAATTAACCAAGTTTCGAAACTTTAAAACAATGTCATATTGTCTGGTTTCAAGTTATTCCACTATTTGATTTGAATCCACATATAAAAAAAAAGGCCTAATCATATTTTTCAACCTTAGAATCACACTAAGTTTGTGTTTTTTTTCTAATAAAAAGGTCAAACCTACACATCTACACTTTAACATATTCTCTTCTTCTTTTTAACATTATAATGAAAATAGGCAGTTATGCTTAGTTATGACTTCGTGCAATACATGGAATTATAAATCTAACATAAATAAATATATGAACACTCTTTGTTTATCATACCCTCTTTGATATTATATGTATACCCACTAATTTTC
>JAOQMS010000001.1:27590964-27601422 GCA_027563885.1 Erythroxylum longipes | reverse complement strand
GGGAAAAGAATTAATTGGGTTTTGTGTTTTTGATCCGCTGCGCATTACTCGTTTTATCGGTGTTGCTTTTTCTATCAGTTGGACTAATTTCTCGCGTTTGGGGGGTTTTTCATGGTAGCATACCAAAGCTTTCTTCAACCTGATAACCTTACCCTTCATCTTCACTTCTTTATCAACACCAGTAGCTCATCTTACCTTCTTTATCGGCACCGTTAGCTCTCCAAACCCATCTCCTGCTTTCCTATTCGGTAGCTTTCCATTCCTGTACTTTCAATCTCTTGGAGTAAAGAAAACCCAATCTTTAGGTCTATCACAATTAGGCTTATTCGTTTCTACCAAGTCCTAGGAATTGAACTTGTAAAGACCTGAGGATTGAACTTGTACATGTCAACTTCTTTTTTTGTTTTATTACAAAGGAAAGAAATCTAATACTAACACTATTGCATATCTTTTTGGACAAACTCCATAGTTTCCGTGGACGATTTCTGAAGAACGTGCAGTCCTGATCTTGATATAGGAAGGCTAGATTAGCTAGGCCGTCGGCACTTTAATTCTCTTTTTTATATACGTGTTGAAGTGTTGAAGATGAACATCCCAAACTCGACGTATTAAAGCACGGATACCTGCACCCACGTGTCAACTTCTTTAACAATGACTTGTTATCTACCTTGTTCTTAAGGTAATAGTAGATCACTGCTACGTCATTCAGTGAGAACCTCACACTTACCCAATCAGCCTCCACATCAACGTTTTCCACCGGCCGCCACACCTTCGTAATTCTCCACCGGCACACCTTTAACACCGACTACGTACATGCTAATATGGCTAACATAATCATTTTGACCTCGCATTATAGTTTTCTTTGTATTGGAAAAGACTGAGGTGTGTTTCAGAAGTGAAAGAATCCATAACAATCGAATACATATTTATAGATAATGAATAGTTTATCCGAATTATAAACAGATTAGAAATCACTAATCAATCATTGTGAAAAGTAATGATTAAACACAAATTAGGAATAGATTAGCAATGATCTAAATAAACAAAATTAATAATATTAATTTGATCAAATAACAGATACTATATCAACCAGAAATTTCAAAGATCCAACCAAATCATCGGAAGAAGAAAAAGAAGAACAAAGTTTTACGATTTTTAAATTTGATTGATTTTACTAGAGAATTTAGGAGAAGATTTTCAAAAAAATTTGGAATAATAAAAAATTAGAATGCATAACTTAAGTGGAGAACCTCAAACACAATCTTAGACTGCATTTCAAGTATGACCTTATTTCTAGATATAGACTACATTTCAAGTGTGACCTTTGAAAAAAAACCGAAGGAGTAGAAGTTTCACAAACTTTTCAATTTTATCATCGATGTCTCTTATACAAACAAAAACAATACTAATTAAAAGCAAAATAATAAATGACACCAGAAATTTGATAATGCAGTTTGACACTTCTTGCCTATGTTTGCGGAGCCCTCACTCAACTTAATCACTCTTACCGAAATACAATAGATTTATCCAAGACTTTATTGAACTGACATCACTCAATCATTGACACTATCTCTTAACCTTACTTCCCGTGAAAGATTTGCACACTCAATAACACGACCGACTCGTGTTAACCTCGTCAAAGTATTTTTCTCTACTACTCTTAATGAAAGACAATTAATAAAAATAATTAATGAACAGCTCAAGTGATTAAAATAACTAGAAACAAAAACAAAACTCTTGAAACAGAAAAAAAGAACAACTTTATGATAAATTAAACTCTATTAAAATAAATCTGAAAGTTATCGCACGTAAAATTTCAATCAATCCAACCGTAAACCACTCCACAAGAATAACTATCCAGCTCATCAAGTACTACGTGATTGATAAAGACCTATATATATGCAGCCCCAATAAGTAGATATCAACACAACCAACAATAACACTCACAACTCATCAATCAATACCACACCAACGTTTTCGGACCTGATCCTCTGGTCCATATAAATAGATGGCTTGGATTGTTTTCACCTTCTCTCGCATCAGATGGGTTATAAACAAATACTCTCAGCACGTCCGCCAAGTAACTCACGCTTACCACCGCCATTCAGCCGTATATCAAACAATTCATTAACATCTTGCACACTCCACCTTTTAAAAATAGATTTAATTATTGAACTATTAAAGCCACACTAACGCAACACCCATTCTACGCACCCTCTAATGAATCGTGTATAATAATTAAATATTTTCCAAAGCTGCTGCTTTCATATATTCTAGAAACCCTTAATTGACAAGTAAAAATACCGTAATACCCTTTTACCGTTGTAAATATGTAAAAGCCACGTACTTCATAAAATCAACTTCTATACAAGGTATAATTATATCTTATCTATAACTTTATCCAACTGGTGTTTAAATTTAAAATAATAAAAAATATGCTAATTTAGAAAAATATGTCAAAAAAATAAATAGCTATATTTAACTAACAATCTTATTTCTAGATTAAGTAAATCTATTTTATAAATTTCATTTATAAACTAATATTTACTTAGCATATATTTTAGTTATTAAAACTATTGTTAATACTTACAGTTAAGTACTTGATTTTTTTAAAATTATTTTATGAACAACTGTTTCAATTTTTTTCAATATGAACTTGAAAGATATTATATACTTAAATATATTTATCAAATAATGATCAAATATAAAAATATTTCTATTTGCCTTAAAATCAATTATAAATAAAATAAGAATAAATTAAATTTTAAATAAATTATAATATTCATAATTATTGTTAATGATTGATGTTATATACTAGATGAATTATATTAGAAAAAAGAAAAAATGAAAATTAATTTTTTCTTTTTTATAAATTATAAAAATGGGGATAAATTAAAAAATAGAATTTAAAATTTTAACAAAATATATATTTTACTAATTTAACAAAATATATATTTTGCTATATTTAAAAATAAAACTAAAAATTTTTAAAATAATATTGAACATACATGAAATGAACATTATACATAAACTAATCAAACATCAATAACATGATTACTCATTTTAACTCTTAATCTCTTATATCCAAATTACATTAATTAAATTAATTAAATTATTAATTTAAAGTCAAGATTAATTAGTTTGATTAAAATTTAATACCTGAATTATATCGTCATGTAAATAATATTTATTTACTTTATATATGATGTTCATATTTAAATTAACAATATAAATAAATTATTAATTTAAAGTCAAAATTTAATAGCTAAATTAGATTATCATATAAATAATATTTATTTAGTCTATGAGTAATGTTCATATAATTATTTTTCAATCGAAAATTAAGAAGATATTTTAAAAAAATTAAAAATTAAAAAATTTCAATAATTTTACGCATTAATGTTAGTGTTGTGTCTTTTATCATTATTTTTTAAAAAAATTTTAAAAAATATTTTCTCAGAAATTAAAAATAATGAAAATTAAATAATTTTTAAAAATTGAAAATTTCTTTAAAATTTTGTCTATGTCTGAAATTCCACGTTGTCTTTAAAAGTGGGTCACAAGGGAGCTTGCACTTGTACGCTACCTTGCTTTGGTTGCTACGTCAACAGGTGCTCTTACCTACCCTTCCCTTCCTCTTGTCTTTTGCACTTCTTTTGATCTATGGCTGATTTGGGTTAGTGGGTTTTCGTCCTCGAGCTTTTTCCCTCTGAAAGTTTTGTTCTTTCCTCGGACTTTCATTGCTTCTTGCTGTTTCTTCCCTTAAAGTTTTGTTCTTTGGAACTCTCTTTTACTTGTCAATGGAGGCAAAGCTTTTGAGAGCTTCCTTACCTGCAATCCCAGCTTCTGTTGCATCTTCTAGGAAGGGTAGCTGTTTCTCTGGCCTAACCGGGAAAATCTCCTTCACATTGCCACCTCTCCTTTCTAAGGGGCGCATTCTTTCGGTCCAAGCTTCTTCCATTGGGTACAGATATAGCAACTCCTTTTGTCCATGTGTGTTATTTGCAATGCTCCGGGTTATAACTATTTGGTGGACATCTTTTTTTTCCCCCCCTCGTCACTGAAACTAGTTCCTGAGTTAAATTCGTATTGTTTGTCTTTGGACAAGGTTTAATTGTTGATTTCAGATTTCATTTTGAGTGGTTTATGCCGTGTATTGGTAGCTCTCCGAACTTGTCTTATCCGTTTCATTGTTGTTGAATTTGGCTTATATGCTATGCTTTTCTGAGAATGGTAATGTACTATTAATTAAGGTTTTAATTGTCACCTGTTTTAGTTTGATCTTTTTGTTTATTGAACTAATAATTCTTTCTTAATACATCAATATGAATGTGAACTGATGTCTGATGTCTGATATTACGTGAAGGTATTTATGACTGGATATTAACTCGTTCATTCTTATCTTGTGGTTGGTGTTATCTCCTCTTTTTTTGCGTTTCTTTCTGGGGTTGGGTTTTTTGTTACTAATTTGTTGCTAAATGGAGTGTCACAATACATGAGACCTTATGCTTACACGAGTGAATGATGATACTTGTCTTTCATGTGCAATGTAGGATACTGGTATCTGGCTTTGGAGTTATTTTATCTGACCTGTTAAAATCACTGATAAACGTAGAGCTAATTTCTTATGTCTCCTATTCCTGTTGTGTGTAGGTTGGAAAAGAGGAAAAGGGTAGATGAAAGTGAGAATTTGAAGCTAGAAAATATTAGAAATTCCTTGATTCGACAAGAGGATAGCATTATATTTGGCCTCCTTGAGAGATCCCAGTACTGCTATAATGCTGATACGTATGACCCCAATGCTTTTGTGATGGATGGTTTCGATGGCTCTTTGGTAGAATATATACTTAAAGAAACTGAAAAGCTTCATGCCAAGGTGTGTTGTAATTAATCCTCTTAACTCGCAAAGAAAGATATATCCTTTGCTGGTTTTCATATTTCCTCTACATTAGGTTGGTAGATACAAGAGCCCTGATGAGCACCCTTTCTTCTCAGATGACTTACCCAAGCCACTGTTGCCACCTCTGCAGTATCCACAAGTAAGATTCTCAGATACTACATTGATAATTGCGATACCTAATATTTGGTAAATCGTGCTTTCTTTCTCTCTCTCTCCGCATACATGTGTGTCTGCTGTGCATGTCTCGGTACAGATTTACAAATTTGTGGTGTTAATTTCTTCTTAACCATTATATGCATCAGGTACTGCATCCAATTGCTGATTCAATTAATATAAATAAGAAAGTTTGGGATATGTACTTCAGGGAACTTATCCCAAGGTTGGTCAAAGAAGGAAATGATGGGAATTGTGGATCTGCTGCTGTCTGTGATACAATCTGCCTTCAGGTATGTGTTTAACTGAATATATTCGCTTGCTCGTGAGTTGAGATAAATCTGATACCTAAATGGATGGGAATTGATAGCTAATTGTTAACTTCGTTGTTACTTTCTTCTGAGGTTTACCTTACGTAACTGTGTTTTGATGTCATTGAGAAAAGTTTGCTTGATCTTCCTTGGGTCTTGTCTACTAGTTTTGCTTGATTGGCTAATTTCTTGCACTTTCTGCAACTAGTAGCCTATTCTGATGCCTATTTGTTCCTGGAAAGTCATCCCTGGTTGGATTGCCATGATAGCAAGATTCGTCTTTTAAAAACTGACTCTTGCAAGATTCATCTTTTAAAAACTGAATTTGGTTGCGGTTTTACCTCATTGGGAGCAGGGTAAGCTTGCAATTGCAAATAGATATTTCTCTCCATGGTCTCCTAATGCCTTTAAACATCTACTGCTGAAATATTTATTGTTTGCTTGGATGTGGTAATCATAATATGTACATAAGTTTGACTATGAATGGAGATTTATTTACCAGGCAACTAATCTTGGCTTAGAGAATTGCCGACTTCAATCAGCTCCCCAAGCTAAGTCTTCCAATGATGCATTTTCCAGGATTGATGAAAGTCTGAAATCTGTAGGGAAAATCTGTTGATAGCCTATCTTCTGAAAGTAAAAAGCCTTCTTCTACATGGAACCTAATTAGTTGTCCCATTTACTAGATCGAGTTGCTGTTGAAAGCTTTTCCTTAGTTCTTCTTGCAAAGCCTTTATTGCATCCTTGCTATTTGTTGTTCCTATTGTAGTTTCTGAAGATGAAATACAGATTGTTTTATGTATCAGTCGGATTCAGCCTGCTTTGTTCTTGAAAAGTTTGAATCATGTTAGCTCCATGGCCATGAGGAAGTCTGCAGGCACCCCAAGATTTTGCCTTTTAATATCTGTTCCTGGAGATTTAGTTATTAAAATTGGACTCTCTCCTCTTATTATCCGGTTTCTCTGTTTCATGTTCCCTATACAATCCCTGAAAATCTCGGTTTCATTTTCCCTATACAATCCCTGAAATAGCTCAATATTTCCATTTATGTAAAACACTAATTTATTTGGACATTAATGTATTCTTCTATTTTCAGGTTCTCTCAAAAAGAATCCATTATGGAAAATTTGTGGCCGAGGCTAAATTTCAAGCTTCTCCAGATAAATATGAATCTGCAATTAGAGCGCAGGCATGACCTTAGGCACTTTTTATTCTCTTCATGGAGATGTATTGACAGTATATTCTTACCTCAGTATTGTTCTGAATTCTGCAGGACAGTGATAGATTGATGGATATGCTGACATATCCCCAAGTTGAAGATGAAGTGAAGAAGAGGGTTGAAATGAAAGCCAAAACTTTTGGAATGGAGGTAACAATACCTGGAGCCGGAAATGAAACCACGCCTGTATACAAAATCCATCCTAGTTTGGTTGCAGACTTGTATGATGACTGGATCATGCCATTGACAAAGGAGGTGCAAGTTGCTTACTTATTGAGGAGGCTGGACTGAAATTGGCAGAGACAATGTGGAACATGTCTGTTTTGCTGCTTTGTTGGAAAGCTTATGGTTATTAGTGTGCATACACCCTCAAGTAAGACCATAATCTTGTAGTTGTAGTCATATTAACAGGAGGTTACCTCCATAGAACTTATGCATTAGTTTGACAGGGACAACTATAAATCTGTGGAAGAATTTACATTTATGGGTGGGAAAATTCCCCAATTTTATGATGATGCTTTAGATTTCCCACTCGGAAGTCATAATTTTTCTGCAATTGATAACGGCCGAGCTGACCTTCCAAGGCCAAAGCTTGAAGCCTATTTCAAGTTAAAAGATCAAAATCGTCCAATTCCAAAAGTTTAAGTTTTTTTAATTTAAGACCAAACTCAGATTTTAAACCTAATTAAGTTAGGATTTGTCTATTAATTTTGAACCGCATTGACTTAGAGTCTTTTCGTCTTCTCTATTTGTCAATTTTGAACCTGATTAGACCTAAACATTCAATATAATTGACTTTTTTAGTGCAACTTCTCTCCATGTATTTGTGAAGAATATGCAGAGTTGATTCTCCAGCAATATACCAGCTAGATTCCAAATTTTGTAGGCTCAAGTAGGCCAAATTGTAATAATGAATAATTTTGATAGTTGGTGTTATACAATTTCCAAATTTTATATTAAAAATTAATAATTTCCAACATTTTGCATCTTTATTAATAATTAAATTTGAATTAAAATAAGGGATGAAGGTGACAAAGTGCAGCACCAGAGGGAGACAACAAAGCTTTAAAAATTGCCGGGCCTTTGCCTGGAACTCTCTCAAACTGTCTCTCTACGTGACACGGTCTCACTTTTAACTAATTTTGTTCATGACCCAGAAGCATAAATCCTTAGTTAACATTACTTTAACCCCAAGATTGTTCTTTTATTAGTACAAATCCATAAGAAATCTTTGGGGTGTAGTTTAGACATATAGGGAGAGGAAGGGTAATGGAAGGAGAGTTGAGAGGACGTGGTTTAGGATCATCTACAATGGAGATGGTGATGGGATGCATACTTGCAATGGCGGTGATGTTACCTCAAGTGTCTGCAACTAGGTGGGTTGTTGGGTCAAACATGGGTTGGACTACTAATGTTAACTACACTATCTGGGTTCAGGACAAGCACTTCTACAATGGCGATTGGCTTTGTAAGTGCTTGCTCTGTCTCTCTGGCTTGTCTTTTCTGTAGGTCCAGATTTAGCTTGTGCTTCTTACTATCTTTTTAAGATGAATGATCTTAGTGCTTAACTTTTCCTTAGTATGGAAACTGCAAAATGGAGCGAGATGGATTAGATTCAGAAGCTTTTTTTGATTGGGACCATTAATTAAGTAATCATCATTTGGTGGCTTTTAGTGATCACAAGTATTACCACTAAATAATTTTCTGGTAGTGATGACCATCGATATCTACTAATTGTAGGGTTACGAAACTTTTTTCTGATTCGGAATCGGGTTACTTTTTCTGTGATCTGGTGGTTATCAAGTTGGGAGCTTTTTCACTCTTTTTGGGAAACCATCTAGCTAGTTAGTCTCTGTTGAAAGGTTCTGATTTTGAGAGTTAGTTTAATGGAATCAACATACTGTTGGTTTGTGTTGCTGCACTCAGTTTGGTGGTGGGTAGTAACATCATTGGATCTGATGCTTAGTTTGAGAATGTGTTATGTCTGTAATGCAGAAAACTGAAAAAAAAAAAGTTTGATCTTAACTTAGTTCTTGAGTAATGCTAATTGGTACAATGCAAACATCTATGACGAATTCAGCAAGATAAGTGTTTGGAATCATTTAAAAAGTCAGAGTCTCGTAATTTATATCAAAAGGGCTAATCTATCTTACTGGCAGGAATCAAAGCATAGTCTAAGGTTACAGAGCTCATATTGTAGTCCTTTCAGAAGTATTCTGTACTTTTTTTGTCTGCTCTATGTCACTTGTTTTAGCATTGTTTAGCTCAACTCTACAAGATTTCTTTCTATTTGATATGTTCAAAATTCAACTATTGTTTGTGTTCATCTAGGTGCTGGTTATTCATTCTTACAAGTTTAGGATTTGGTGTTCCGTTTCATGCCATGAGGATCCCATTTCAAACAATTTTTTTCCCAGTCTTTGTTTATGACAGGAATCTGATGAATGTGTTGGAAGTGAACAAGACTGATTACGACTCGTGCAACTCCGACCATCCTCTTCACAACTGGACTAGGGGAGCTGGAAGAGACGTCGTCCCTCTGAACGTAACACGCAACTACTATTTCATCAGTGGGAAAGGGTTCTGTTCTGGTGGCATGAAACTAGCTGTTCTTGTTGAAAATCCAACTCCCCCTCCAAAAGCTTCACCCATGAATGAAAAGAGAACCTCTCCAAAAGCTTCACCATTGAATGAAATTAGTGCTCCTCCAAAAGCTTCATCCACGAATGAAATGGGCACCTCTCCAAAAGCGTCACCAATGAATGAAAATAGTGCTCCTCCAAAAGCTTCACCCATTAATGAAATGAGCACCTCTCCAAAAGCTTCACTTTTGAATGAGAATAGTGCCTCTCCAATTTCAACTCTTAGAGGCAAATACATTTTACCAGCTGTTTTGGCCATTAGTGTAGTATGGGATAATTTTGTTCACTTCTTATAATAGTCATTGAACATTTTTATCCATATTTCTAATTAGGGAAGTCCAGACCAGCTGTGAATGCCTAATGAGTTTTCCTTCTCCATTTATAAAACTAGTTGACCTCAAGCTGCAAGTTGTGTTGCTTAAGGTAGGTGTTTGAATTGGAATACACCCTTTCTTGTTTGAATTTTTTTATGAAAGTTTAGCTGGTAAAGCTCTGACTTTGCAATTGAGTCGGTACATTACTTAAATGTCTAATTGTCCGAACGGTAATGATAGTATCTTGTACTTAAAACCCGTCATTAGATCCAAGGAATGGTTTCTTATTCAATTGGAGAACTAAATACTGATTCGTAGGTGGCCTCAACCATGTGGTTGGTCACCTCATGTGAAGAAAATTCCTACTGATCTTGGAATTGAATGGGTACTTTTTTTATAATTAGGGTTTGTTCAGTTTGAATATAAAATCAATTGACTTGTACACTCCTAGTTTATTCCCAAATGCAGGGCACATGAGCTTGGAGCCAACTAGTTTTAAACAAGAATCAGCTGCAATTGCCGTTACAATATTGGGAATGTTCATTTATCAATTAACTTTGACATAGTCTGATACACCTCAACTGGTTGGTCTAACATCAACTTACCTTATATTGGGTCCTCCAAATCAGTCAAGAGGCTTTGAAAACAAGTGCCAACATAACTGCTATAGTAATCAAAACAATAGCAAGGAATTCAAAAGCTGGATCAACCATGCCAAGCTTGAAGTGGATGAAGGCAAAACTGTGATTTGTATCAGAAATCCGAATTGGATTCCTGCTGACTTTTTTCTCTGTTTGTGTTGGGCAGTTGTCTTTGTTAATTGTCTGCGAAGCAAACAAAATGGTCTTTTCTATTCAGGTTCAAAATCTGATACTCCTACTAATTCCAACATTGATTCCAGAGGTTTCTCCACCGTAAG
>JAOQMS010000001.1:27548552-27580008 GCA_027563885.1 Erythroxylum longipes | reverse complement strand
CAGGTTAAGACATGCCCGTGTATGAGCCAATATTCTGTCAAAGATGAGTGTTTTACTTCTAAATTTTTTTTATCTGTATGTCTTATAATTGATTCAAACCTGTATTCAATGAATCCCCTATTTTAATTAGCCGTATTCAAATCATACTGAGTTCTTTTGCATCAAATTGTGCTGTGAAATTCACTTATTACTGGTATCATGAGAGACTTGTCTTCTTCTTAAATTGCAGCAAAGCACAGACAGAATCTTACCATTTCTTGGTAAGTGGAAGGGTCATTCTATAACCAAACGCAGTGGTGTTTATGGAGCAACAATTGCAGAAGCTGAGACAGTTGCTTTACTTGATATGGATGACAACGGTCAGCTAATCCAAGTATGCCTTCATCAAAATTACCTGCTTTTGTTGTTAATGAAACTGAATGTGACATGAATCACCTGTTTTTCTCTTTTTTCTTGTCAAACAAACATTTCTCAGGATATTAGTTCTACATCTGCTGGAACTGATGTTACAACTCATGTGCATTGGACCGGAACCATATCGAATAACTTGGTCACATTTGATGGAGGATATCAGATAACGATACTGCCTGGCGGAATGTACATGGGATGCCCTTGTGATATTGCAAAGAATGTAGCCGAATCGACATCGTTTCACCTCGAGTTCTGTTGGCTTGAGGGTCCTGGCAAGAGACAGAGACTGGTTAGAACTTATGATGTAGAAGGCTTGGCAGTATCTTCAACTCACTTCTTAGAAACTAAAGTCTGAGTTTACCAGCTACTGGGATCAAGATTGATTCCTTCCACCATTAGATTGCTCATGTTCCTTCTTGTAACTTTCCAGTTACAAGCATGCATGTCCTTCCTCTACCAAGCATTCCTCTTCCAAGTGTTTAACAGCTTTCATCTGGCTGACATTTTATATTATGGGTCAATTTTTATGGAATGTAGATATCGCAATTTTGGTTGGCCTGACCTATCTCGACCTGGTTTGAAGTTAATGATCAAACTTGATTTGATTGAGTTTCAAGTTGACCTCAGAGTTAGGAGCTAGGTAGACATCAACTAAATTGGTTCCAAAAGAATCATTTATATTAGATTAGTTATTTGTTAACATAAGACTAATGTGAAACTATTCGAATCACTTAATGACTGTCAACATCAACCTAGCTTTGATACCGAAAAAGGATTTGGTTCGGAGCCCAAAAATCAAATCAATATCCAATCCATTCATTGAAGTTTATGGATAATTTCATAATTTGTGAAAGTTTTTAGAATCCAAAATATGAGAATTCTGGAATATTAAGGAATACTTAGTAATTTGAAAAGAGTATTGAGGTAAAAATGTGATTTTTGGAAGGATAGGGCTAATTCTGAAAAGGTCATAAAAGTTTGGGAGTAAAAATAAAATTTCCAAGAAATATGGGGAAATTATGCTATTCTAGTTTTTTAACAAATACATGTTTATAATACATAAGTAGATATGGTAATAGATTGAGTTAGACCGAGGCTAAGGCTTTCAAATCTGACCCAAATCTTCTTAAAAAAATGCTTGAACTTGGCTCAAGGCTTAATCGACTCATATTATCTCAGCTTAAACTTGATTAGATTTCGAGCGATCTAAAACTTACTAAAGCCCCAAGCTTTTCAACCTTGATTGCTAATAAGGATGTTATAGGACTAGACCTAGCTTAAGTCCAAGAATTTTTTCAGAAGTGTTTAGGCTTCATACGAAGTTCGAATGAGCTTTTGACTCATAACTCGAGCCTGATTGTTGATAGAATGCTTGAAGCCCTATGAAACTCGGGCCAAAGTTGAGAATTAAAAAAATTAAATTCGAATCAAAGTCTAATCAATTAAAGTTAAATCTAATTGAAAACCCGATCAACTCAAACTAAGTTCGTTAATTTTAAGTCATAATAAATCGAGGCCGAACTAATTTATTTGAGTTTGGCAAAACAAGCCTAATCTAGGTCAAAGTCTCAATTGTCATATCTAATCATTTCACTTAAAAATTTATTTAGGTTTGACAAAATTAGCCCAGTTTAGCAAGAATTCAATGGATAGTTCGAATAGACCAAACTTAAGACTAAACTTAGGCTCAAACTTCTTAATCTAAAGTTAGAAATTTGTAAGTGTAACGAATAGAGATAACAATTGAGTTCATGCCTAACTTGATTTGCCCAACCTAACTCAAGGTTAATGCATCAAGCTTAAGTTGACTAGGTCTTATGTCGAGCTCGAGTAGCTCATGCTGGGCCTACTTAAGACTCAAAAATTATAACAAAAATGATATCAATTTTTATTTTTAATGAAAAAATAAAATTTAGGTCGAGTTTCACCTCGATTTAGGTTCGATCTATTTATTATTTTTAATTTTAAAAAATATATCTATATATATATAGTTAAACCTAATCTGATTTTACCCAAGCCCATCTCATAGCCTGACCTTTGGGCCCCATCTTTGAATTTATTATTCCTATACCTAACACTACGAAGGGGCATGACAATAATGTGAAAAAGGCCATCCTTGGCCCTTTCCTTCCAAAAAATATCTAAAAAAAGGCATCAAGTGGAGGCTTTTCTACACAACTTGCGTATTTTAAAACTATAATTGGAATTTAATACCATCAACTTGCTTGGCTTGTTTGTGGTCTCCACTCTCATAAATACTTGGACACACGTTTACGGTTTGCTAATTAACACATCCACCTTCCATCGACACCCACTCACCCACTTGCCTCTGGTCTGGTTCATCCAACACTTCTCTTTTTTTAAAAAAATTTCCTTATATTTTAAATTTTATTATTTGTTTTAATAATTTTATTCAGTTATTATTTATTTTTGCCATATTTTTTAATTTTAATGTGTATTAGAAATAATATCAAATTTTACTATTAAAAATTTGTTGGGATTTAAGAAAAAAAGTGAAATAGCTTACTTACATTTTCATAGAACATTAAATGGTGTCGGTCGGTTATGGATGACAATTAAGATCGACTTCATCCCAACTCAACTTTGAAATTTTGAGTTTTGGTTTGTCTAGTCCGACATGACTTAAAGTTAGCAAAAATTTTAAAAATTGTTTAGGGGCACTCGTTTAAATTGGGTAATGGTAATTGAATATTATCGTTATAATTATGATGGTTGATTATAACGAATGAACAATTAACATTATCATTGATAGTGGTTTGTTTGTTAAAAATATTAAGAAATAAAATTTTGTTTTATATCAAAATTTAATATATTTTTATTATTTATATTTAATTGCTAAAAAAGATTTTTAAAAAATTATATTGCAATTAATTAATTATATTTTAATATTATTTTAATTAATTATATTTAATTATAAAAAGATTTTTAAAAAAAATGAAAGGAGTGTCACCTAGGAATTATTGACATTCCTCTCCTGCTTGAGGAGTATGGATCACAACCTGAAAATTAGATATCATAATACAGTCCCTATAACAATAATATATATAACCCACCACCCTTTTTTCATTCCATACCGATTAAATCCTTTCCAAGCATATCAACCCAGTACCCCTTTAGAATAAAATGATCATTGTTTTTTAATTTTAATTAAAAATTAATTGAGTTAGGAATGACAAAATCATCCCGAGTTAACCAACTATAAGCGGGGCAATCCGTAGCCTGTCTATTATTTCAAAAACGATATCGTTTTGAAAATTTTTTGCTTAAAAAATTAAATAGCGGGTCAGGATGTACTTTTGAGCAATTAATCAATGTATAGAAATGTAGCTTTCCAGCTTGTAAGGTTGCAATGACTTGGAATTTTATTTTGTCAATGGCATGTTAGGTGTATGCCGGTTGGAATGGATTAGTTAGACAATCATTAATTTTTCTTTCTCAACAAATTCTCGAACATCTCCATATGTCATTATTTTAAGGGTAATGATTATGTAAATTATTAACAATCATAAATTGTTTATGAAATCTAAGAAATTCAAGTAATTAGAAACAAATTTTTATAGTATTTATTTTCAAAATTTAAAACTATTAAAAATTAACATAAGTTTATTAAAAATATTCGAATATAATATAAAATTAATGGATAAAAGTTAATTAACTTAAGATTTGAAATTAAAATTAAATTTTGAATACGCTTTGTTTGAACTTAGTTTTTTATTTAAAATATAATCGAATTTAAGTTTATAAATAAAATAATTACTTTTCATGAGGTCCAATCCTAAATTGTCTAAGCCCTAAATATAACATAAATATTAGATTAAATAACTATTAAAAATATTTAAAATTAGTTTAAGAATAAGAGTAAGTTGAAATTACATCTTATGTTGAATTTTATTTATAAACTTAGTTTTTATTTAAAATATAAACAAATTTATAATTTTTAATAAGATTCGAGTTATTTAATCTAATATCTTTTTATAAGATTTGAAGATTGGACATACATTGAGGTTGGACCCATGAAAAGTGCATGACTTCACTCTCTTCCTTCTCTTGTCTCCTATCAATCTATACCCAAATCATCAATTCATAATCATCGTTATCACCATCTCCAATGTTGATTTCCATCTTTTATTTTATTTTATTTTCATATGTTGACTATAATTGTCTCCTTATCTTCGTCTTCTTAGCTTAGGAATCAGATCTCCTATACCGATTACGATATTTTTATCATATTTTATTAAATCTCATCCACATATTTATGTAAACTTTACATAAATGTATAAATAAAATTTAATAAAACAGAGTAAGTGAAACAGAGGATTTAATGGGCTTAGCTTGCCCTAAGGTGTAATGAATTCTTAAATGCAATAATTAAAGCTAACTTGTATTGCCTAAATTACTTGGAAATATAGTTAATAAGAGTTCACTTGTATTACATTTCATTGTTTTTTATAATTATATTTCCATTTTCTATGCCCACATTTTTTTTCTTTTTTACATATGTATGATTTGATTTGCCAAAATATTAGGAGTTTATGAAAAAAATAGTAATTCATTAATGAAACTAAATACCAATGTCTTAAAAACTAGATCAGAAATTAAAATAATAAGATGAGAGGTTTAAGGTTTAAAAGAGTCAACTGATATTAATTAAATCGCTATAAGATCAGCTCAAGATTGAATAAAATTAAAATATATTGTCTTTATCTATAGAATTTGAAATTTAATTTTAAAAATTATTAAATAAAAATTAATTGATTTATTTTAATTTATAAAAATTAATAATTTATAATCTATTAATTAATAAATTGATTGATTTTTAACCACAAAAGTTATTAAAGCAAATCAAACCAAAAAGTTAAAAACTAAACCTAAAAAATTGAACGATGATTAAACCAGCCAAATTAGTTGAGTTCTTAAATCATTGCTAAATAACCACTTGCCCACTTGGATGAAGGGAGATAATTTTGATGCATGAACTTAACAGAATATAATAAATTTTATAAATACTGGACTTTTTAATTATTTGAAGGTCACAAATTTAAAATTTATAATAATTTGTAATTATTAAAAATTGGATTAATTTTATTCAATATGCATAATTTATATATTAATTATATGTTTATAAATTATTCCATATTTATAAAAAATAATGACAATAATACATCTAAATATTTTTTTATAAAGACCCTAAAAAAGGTAATTACATACATAACTTTTGAGTAAATTGTCCTTTGTCAAGGAAATGTATAAATATTAAAAAAATTAAAATGTATAAATATCATTCTTTTACCCTTTTGCAAAATAACTAAATTAATATATTTTTTAAAATATTATTTTTTGGGACTTAAACCCTTTTTTGTTTTATCAATGAATGATGTAATTTGAGATTTAAGAGGCAAAAGTATTTAACTTAGAGTTTCTAAATTCTTGATATAATGAATTGTGCATATTTATTGTTTTTTTTAAATCTTAAATCTGTAAGTGTAATTATATAATTATATAATTCATTAATATTAATTAGCTCGAACTCATCGTTAAGTAATTATTCAAAGTATATAATATCAAAAGTTTAAGTATATTATTATAATTACAAACTCTATAATTATAAAAAATAAGTATTTAACATAACCTAAATAAAAATTAAAATTTGAGCAACTTTAGTCAATTCTAAAGAAGATAAAATATTAATGATTAAAAAACTCAACCGATTTGATCAGTTCAATTATAAAAATTTTGAATTGTTTAAATTAAATTTTATTTAATAATATTTTTAATTAAATTATAGGTAAATATTTTCTTTTAATCATATCTTAAATTCTTTAATTTTATTTAATCTTTAACTGATTTTATTACATACTATTACCAATTAAACTTTTTAAATCTTAAACTTTTTATTTTTTAACATTGAAAAATACCCATTTGGAGGCATTTAAAAAGGACTTAATTAAGAAACATAGGAAATGTTTTTTTTTGGAATTATTTCCTTAAATTGAGCCTATGAGACAAATAATATAAAATTAACGGAGTGAAAATTAATATTACAAAAGGTAATAAATAATCCAGACTTCAATGATGGAGGTAGTTTCAGACACACCATTGCGCGATTGTCCGTTTCTGATGCGTGGACTTCCCACTCAACCTCAAAGCCGACACGAAACTACCCATCTCTTACATGTACCGCCGTTGAAAGAGAGACCCCATGTGAAATAAGAACAAAAATACACACAAAAAGCATCAAAAGATTTCTCGTTTCTCTACCAAGATAGTGCCTGGAGTTGAATTTCTTGTAAAGATTGCAACTTTTTCAGACACAGCACAGGACTGAGGTTTTTTAATCGGATTGGTCTGTGTTTTTCTTGCCTTTTTCACTGTTCTTCAATGACAGAGAAACGTGGTTCCGCAGCTGCTACGGCGGCTGGTAGAGTTCCGGCGACGTCACGTCCTAGCATAACTTTACCACCGAGGCCGTCCGTGGATGCCCTTTTCACCGGAGGGTTTAGTCCTGGTCCGATGACTCTGGTCTCCAGTTTCTTTTCTGACAACTACCCAGATGGCTCTTTCTCTCAGCTTCTCGCTGGTGCTATGTCTCCAATCCCAAGACCCAATTTTTTGGCTGAAACTTCAATACCCAGTGACGTTAGTGGTTCTTCGGTGAAGGAAGATGGGTCAGAAAGTAATAGTAATGTGGGGTTTAAACAAAGTAGGCCAATGAACTTGCTTGTGGCTCGGTCTCCACTATTTACTGTCCCTCCTGGGTTGAGCCCTTCTGGTTTGCTGAACTCGCCTGGGTTCTTTTCTCCTCAGGTGACTTCTCGATCTGCCTAAGAATTGTATGTTTGCTTTTTATTTTGTTTGTCTGCCGTGATGTTTTCATGCTCCAGTGTTGTACACGGATGTGCGGAATTACGTGGTGAGGCTTGTATTTGCTATTGGTTATTGGAATTCGTAAACTTACTAAGAAAAAATTCAAGAACTGTGATCATTGTTCCTCTTGTCATTGATGCAAAGGGTGGCTTGTATGAACTTATAGAATAGCAGCCTCAGATCTTTAAAACATCATGGGTTCAATCTTTGACATGCATGACTTTTAACTAAATTTCTTGCAGAGCAGTTTCACTTACGCTAATCTTAGATAGATTCGGCGGTAAATTTTTTAAAGAAGAATCGTTTTGTTTCCAATTTGATTGAACTAAACTGTTTTTGTGTTTTCCCAACCAAACAATGTGTTTATGATTTATTCTTTACACTGGTAAATGTAATAGTAAGTTGAACGATTGCTTACCAACCCTGGCAGAAAGACATAATTCTTGTTCACACAACTATGATCTTGTGAAGTGTACATAATATAATATCCAAAGGCGAAACTGCTCTTTCTGGGGATCTGTAATGAACTCCTCACCATTTTTTCTTGACGGAGTGTATCTTTCTTCAAACTGTGTCTGTGAGTAAATAGATGGTACTTGGTACCATTATAATCAAGAAGTAAGTTGTATCAGGTAGTTATAAGTTGTTCCTATGTCTTTGTGCAGAGCCCCTTTGGGATTTCCCACCAGCAAGCCTTGGCACAGGTAACTGCTCAAGCTGCCCTAGCTGCCCAATCTCATATGCATATGCAAGGACAATATCAACCTTCTTCAGTTTCTGCTCCAAACGAGTCGGTGACACATCATCCATCTTATTTACCGGCTGAAGCCGCACAGCAGCAAATTCCCCCATCAACCTCCCACCATCAAAATACTGTAGTAGAATCGTCAGAGTTCTCACATTCTGATAAGAAATACCAGCCTCCTGTTGCTGTTGATAAGCCTAGTGATGATGGCTACAACTGGCGCAAATATGGGCAAAAACCAATTAAGGGTAGTGAATATCCACGAAGCTACTACAAATGTACACATCCAAATTGCCCTGTCAAAAAGAAGATTGAGCGTTCTAGTGATGGCCAGATAACAGAGATTATCTACAAATGCCAACACAATCATGAGCTGCCTCAGCCTAATAAGCGTGGAAAGGAAAGTAGTGACCAGAATGGTGCCTTAAATTCTCAGGTTAAGCCTGAAATTGGCTCACATGCGGTAGCTGTTAGTGTAAAAGACTTCAATGAGGGACCTGCTCATTCGGTGCATGGAAGAGATCAGGAATCTATTCAGGCAGATCCAACAGAGATTCCTGGATCAAGTGATAGTGAAGAAGCAGGTGATGCAGCCACACAAGAAGATGAGGGGGGCGATAATGAACCAAACCCAAAGAGAAGGCAATTTAAATACGTTCATTGTTTCATAATTTGATTATTTCTTTTCTCCTCGTGATCTTGATGAACTTTGCTTTGGAGTGCAGGCACTTGGATACTGGGGTATCTGAGGTGGCTTTACCACATAAGACTGTCACTGAACCAAAAATCATAGTCCAAACAAGAAGTGAAGTTGATCTTTTAGATGATGGCTACAGGTGGCGCAAGTATGGTCAAAAAGTGGTCAAAGGGAATCCTCATCCAAGGTAGCTATTCCCTACTTGCCTATCTGTTTGTAGATCCTAGATGTCATAGCCAATGTTAGATACAAGTAAATGACAAAATGTCAGTTGTTTTTGGCTCCACTCAACCAAAGTTTTGGGAGGTAGGAATCAGTCTTGTAGATGTGATTTTCTGATTTGAATTTGGGATGAAAGAGATATCTATGACTCAAGGTCTAGATAATTGACTTTAGTGATAATAAATTCCAGCTTAGTCCTCATGCTCAGTCAGGTGACTGTCTGATAAAAGGTAAAAGCCTCAGTATTGGGAATATACTGTATATGAGCACATGAATGAGACTGTCATGGCTTCTGGTTCACTAAACGGAGTGAAAGTTGGTACTGTTGCACCAAGTCTCCTAGCCAGTATTTGCGCTACAAGTTTTGTGTTTTTAGCTCATGTGTAATTTAACATTGTAACTCTGGTATTTAAATCATGACCTACAAGTCCAAGGTGGAAAATAGAAGGCATTAAACTGGTAGATGTGATTTTCTGATTTGAATTTGGGATGAAAGAGATATCTATGACACAAGGTCTAGATAATTGACTTTAGTGATAATAAATTCCAGCTTGGTCTTCATGCACAGTCAGGTGACCGTCTGATAAAGGGTAAAAGGCTCTCAGTATTGGGAATATACTGTATATGAGCACATGAATGAGACTGTCATGGCTTCTGGTTCACTGAAAGGAGTGAAAGTTGGTACTGTTGCACCAAGTCTGCTAGCCAGTATTTGGGATACCAGTTTTGTGTTTTTAGCTCACGTGTAATTTAACATTGTAACTCTGGTATTTAAATCATGACCTACAAGTCCAAGGTGGAAAATAGAAGTCATTAAACTTTAGGTTTTCACGTTCTCGTAAATATAGCAACTTGCTATATTTTATGTCTTCAACTTTAGATTTTATGCACTAGTGCTTCTTTCTGCAACTTTCTTTGCCAATGTTGTTACCTTGGATCGATACCTGCAGTTAACTCAGAAAGATCCTTAAAGCTGTTTCCATGATGCAGCAGTAAAAAAAAAGAAGAAATAGCATACTCTCGATATTATCATCTTGTCCACTTATGTATCTTCGTGTCTAATTATGTATGATTCAAATGCTTCAAAATCTTGAAATTTGGACTTTTAAGTTTGCTTTTTTTTAATGGAATTTTGTTTGATGCATTGATCATATGGCAGGAGCTATTATAAATGCACTAGTGCCGGATGCAATGTCCGTAAGCACGTTGAAAGAGCTGCAACAGACCCCAAAGCGGTCATAACTACATATGAGGGAAAGCACAATCATAATGTCCCAGCTTCAAGAAACAGTAGCCACAGTGTCGGAAGTAATAACACACAGCAGTCGAATCCTCAAAAGGTGGCTGCTGCTAAGCATCCCATACTTAAAGGTATGGACTTTGGAAATGATGACCAGAGACCAATACTTCTACGGCTAAAGGAAGAGGAAATCACAGTGTGAGGCTCTTTACAGATGGCTCATAGACTACTATAACGATGCTTCGAGCCAACTAACATGGTACAGTGACTGAAACTTGGGGAAAGAAAAGGAATTATTTTGACACTGCAAGAGTTGATATTACTTTTATTACTACCTTTTCTTATATATGTTAATCTTTGGAAAGACATAGTAGCATGGTTTCTTGTATGTGCTAGCAATTTGATAAAAGGCGTTCTGTTGATTACGGATTCTCTCCCTCTGTATCATAGATCTCTTAGTGATGTTGTATACCATTGGTTGCTCACAGTATTGTGCAGGGACATGTACTGATGCCTGTTGTTGATTTAAGTTCGTTTTGTTTATGCTTTCTCGGGTGATCTTTTCTATTTTTGGGTCAAGCCAAACGCAGAAAAAAAAAGGAGTAGATTTCCGGGGGACAATTCAATGGATCAACCAAATCCAGATGTTGTGAATGACGAATTTTTGCTCTAGATTGGCTTTGCTTCTGATTTTATTTTGTGTTTGCCATCATTTGCTTGATTTACCTTGCTGAAATGATATGGAATGGCCGAGTACACGATAGGAGGGAGGTAAACACGAGGAGAATGCACGGAAATCTAAGTTCAGTTCTTCCAGGAATTGGATTGCAAATTTCAGCGCAATGTCAGATTCAGGAAGTTGTGTATTGCATCTATTATCGTAAGAACCTGAGAATAGGAATGATCCCTGAACTGCGGAGATCCTTTATAGTAGTGGGGAATGATCCTATCTAGCAGATTTTAGTATGCAGCGTTTAAGGACCTGTTCCCATTTCCCTGGAAAATACAGGGAGGACAGAGCATAAGAAGCATACAAGTTCACGGCCAGTAAACTGTTGTCCTCAATTTGCGGAAATGGAGTTGGTGGATTTTATAACTCCAACTTGACAGGAACTCACTAATGTAGGCCAAAAGACAGGTCAGGCGTTGTTTAAGAAACAAGTTTCTTATGACACCATTAACTATACTGGCAAAGAGTTCCTATCAACTTGAGAAGAGTGTATATCATAAAGGTTGGTTGTGGTTGGGGTTGGTAACGAGGGGATCAGTTCCGGTTCTGTGTGGCACCTTGTGCCCAAGACCAGGGGATCAATTCCCTTGTTCCGGTTTCATGTGCCACCCTGTGCCCAAGTTGTGGCTGGGGTTGGCAACCCAAATTCTCTGTGCCACCTACCCCACATAAATGGATGGCTAGGATGGAGTGGCACAAGGTTGGCACATGGTATGTGGCACAGAGGATCAAGTCCCTGGGGTTGGTAATGAGTGGATCAATTCCTCAGTTCTAATTCTGTGTGCCACCTTGTGCCTAAGACCAGGGGATCAATTCTCTTGTTTCGGTTTCGTGTGCCACCCTGTGCCCAAACAGGAAGAGCCATCCTGCGCCCGATAATGAGACGGGTAGGCACCTAAGCCTTCCTCTTGGGCACAAGGAAACAGGAATAGCCATCCTACGCTTGGTAATAAGACGGGTAGGCACCTAAGCCTTGAAATTTTGTGCTTGGGCAAGAGGCTACTAGCCTGAGTTTGAGCTGATTAGGCCTACGTGGTTTGAAACTCGAGCTAAATAATTTTTTTTAACTGTTAACATTTTAAATACTCAAATATTAAATTTAGTTTTTCACTTTTATTAATATTTAATATTCAACATTAAAATTTTACGGAGCATTTAAGTTAAATATAATATAAACTTCAATGTTTTAAAAACTAGATTGAAAGTTAAATCAATAAGACAAGATATTTAAGATTTAAAGGTTTAATTGATTTGATCATTATAAGATTGATTAAAGATTGAATAAAATTAAATAATTTGAAATATAATTAAAAGATATCGTCCTTATTATCGAAGAATTTGAAGTTTAATTTAAAAAAGATATTGTTAAATGAAAATTAAGTTATTTATTTTAGTTTATAAGAATTTATTAATTAGTAAAAATTTAACCGATTAATTCATAAATTAATTGATTTTTAGTAACAATATTTTTTAAAGAAAATCGAACATGAAAGTTAAAAACTGAATCAAAAAGTTAGACAGATTAAGATTTTTATGGTTGAATCATTCGAACCGACTGAATTTTTTAATTATTGAAAACATCATTAGAGGTAGTAACAACTTGATATTCCGAAGGTATGTGCTTAAATTTGAGTGTAAATTTGAAAACATTTAGGCTCGAGTTTGGGTTGGGTTGACAAAAGTTCAAGTTCAATCCAATTCGATTCGATGTTTACGGAATGTATTTGATCAATCCGCTTTAGGTTGGTATCAAATTTAGGGGGTTGATTTATAATGCGATCCATTTCATCGTAAAACAACATAGCTTTTTTTAGTATAATTGAGTTTTGAGTCAAATTTGGACTATGTTCTATAAAGATCAAGTTAGTAACAGACTCGATTCGGTCATTCTGTTATCAATTTTAGACTTAATTTTAATCAAACTTGAATATCTAATTTTAATTTAGTTTAATATATTTTAAATTGTTAATTTCAAATTAGTCTTATTTAATTTTTTATAATTAATTGAATCCAAATTTTGAGTGCGAGCTTAAATATCTAAAATCAAATTGAAGCTCTATTAAACTAATCTAATATGTTAGCTTCTTATCTAAAATAAGTCCTTTTGTCATTTCCACCCATCACTCACTCACTGATATATTTGACATGTTTAGGGTTGTCAAAAAGGGCTTAGCTTGATTTTAGCCTGAATTGACCTAATCTGACCCGTTAACATCTCTAATCATGTTAGAACTCTTTAAATATCATCAAAAGGATTAGTTATACATAATTCTCCCTATGGTTTTAGCTCAATTCAAAATTAACAAAGTTAAATTTAAATTAATTGAACTTATAATCGGGTTCAAATTTAAAGTAATGGATTAGAATGAACAAATAACATTATTTTACTTGGAGATTAAAAAACTCAAACAATTAAAGTAATATCATTTTATTAAAAATAATTTCTTCTAATAATTTTTTATGAATTTATCATAAACAATTTCTCTACTAATTAAGGATAAGACTTCGCACTTTTAGATCTTTTCAGAATTCATGTATCAGCAGAATTTTTATTAAAATTTTGTTATTGTTGTTGTTTTCATTTTATTCAATATAAAGTTAAAACTTAAAAGTGCTATTTGAACTTAATGTTTATATCATAATACAAAATAAACTTTAACTTTTAAAACCTTCAAATTTAATATCGCTTTTAAAATAAACCTTAAGTGGATAAAAAATTTAATAAAATTAAATTTTTGTTAATTAAATGACACGTCATGCTAACAAATAATAATTTTTTATTTCTAGAACTAAAAAATAAGACTCATAATTACGTAATAGTGGGGCCACTTTTTAGTTAATTAAAAAGCTAATTATGTGATAATGAAGCTCGTTTTCTATTAAAAATATAAAACAATTCTACATCAATATTGATATAACATTTGACTAATGAGGAGTTAACTCGTTAAATTTTCCATTCATCTAAAGTTTGTTTTGAACGTTTTCATTAGAGTTTGATTTGAACACTTTAAAATGTTAAGACGTAAATTGTATTTTCTATTTTGTTGTAAATAGGGATGACAAAAGCATTTTTTTCCCCAAAATAACATTGTAAATATCATTTTGTTTAAAATAACGTCGTTTTGAAAGTTTTTAGCTTAAAAAACAAATGGTGGGCTGACTCATTTTTGCCTGTCGAGTCACGAGCTTCAACCCGACTCCGATCCGGTCCATCGACATTCCTAATTGTAAATGTTAAAGGTTAAAATACACTTAATTTTTGGGTCGGACCGGGCGTGCTAGCCCTAAATTTTCTTCCAAGGGTGGATTGTTGCAGTTGATGGCAGTTGGCTGGCCCTGCAACCACCATATGGACATAGACAAACTGTTTCTTTGTCTCATTTTCACTCAATCATAAGTTTTTCATAACCAGATCAACTAACAGTTTAAGGAACAGAGAAGACACAATCAAACATCATCAACCACTAACTTGTAGATTCCACCATCCCTTTTTCTTGCTTTTGTTCGTCTGCTTTTTGTAGAAAACAAGAAAAACCCACAAAAAGCCATGGACAGGAACTCCATAGCCAGACAGAAAAGAACACAACTTCTGCTTCCTTTCTTCACTTTCGCTTCGGCCTCATCTCTTAAAGAAAACATGAACCAAATCCTCGGACCCACGACCATGACCACCTTTCTTTCTTCTTACCCTTTAATCTCGGAACCCAAAATTTTCATGACACTGAACTTAGAAAACCATCCTACGCTATTCTCGCACAACAGTATATCCCCAAAAACCCACATACAAAAGCACCAAAAATACTCGTTTTTCGATTTTTTTGGTCTTTCCCCAAATCTTTTTTGCTGTTTTTGAAGTGACCCACTATGAGAAAATCCAATTTTGAGGAAACAGAGTAATCCAATCGAAGCAAAACCCATTTTCCCTATCTGGGTTGGTTCCTAGATTCGGGTTTATGGGTTGCGCCAACTCCAAGAGGGCGGTATCGGTGGCCGCCGCCTCCCCTGTTTCGGAGGAGATACATGGACCATTGCCACCACCATCACCACCAGTATTGGCCATGATTGATCGTCAGTTCTCGGCTTCTTCTTTGAAAAATCCACATGCGTATGTAGGTATTGAGCGCAAGCACAGGAAAGATGGAAGAGATTGGTGTAAGAACGATAAAGGAGATGGTTACAGTAATGATCATAACAACGGTGGAGAGAAAAACAACGATCTTGAGAATGGAAAGTCTCAGAATTGTAGAAGGTCGAGGAGAGGGAGTTTTGGCATAAGGAGTGGGTCTCTTAGCTTCAAATTAGGGATTTCGAAGAGGAATGTTGAGGCTGAATATGTTAATGCAGGGTGGCCTTCTTGGCTCACTGCCGTCGCCGGTGAAGCCATTCAAGGTTGGGTGCCTCTCCATGCCGATGCTTATGAGAAATTAGAGAAGGTGATAAGCATTCATTGTTATTTTGTTCGCTTTCATCCATTGTATCTTTTAGTTTTAGTAAACATAAAAAAGAAGATATACCCTTTCACCTTATCTGAGCACCATTGTTATGAGAAATAAAGAACTCCATTGTTATTGTTTATAATATTATTTGTTGATTTCCTTCTTTTGTTCATGAGATGCTATTCCGTTTGAATATTGCATCTCTTAGTGGTGGTGGATATTGTGGTAACTACATGCAGATTACAAATCTTCAAATGGTCATCCTTTTGGATATAAAAGGAGGGTTTAGAGGAGGAGATGCAGGTCCCTGCAGATTAGTTCAAGGTTCATATATACGTTTGTAGTTCATAGATGTTCTGGTTAGTCATTATTAATTGATTAAATTCAAGATTTAGTTTGCAGCTAATTTTTGGCATAGTTGTTTCTTGAGTGGTTACATTCCTTTCCAATAAAGGGTGCAATGATGCTTGGTCCTACTAGATAAAGCTTGGGATGGTGAATTGATTCAGTTGTCCTTAGAGGCTTTTATGAATTGATTTGCTATGTCCTCGTTGAAATTATATCATGTCATGGTCGTTGATCTTTGTTGAGAATCACAAAGACACGAATCTCAGGTTTCATCCTTTATGTGACAATTAGCTACAAGTGAGCCTGAAAGCTTGAGCTTGAGCCTCATATGCATATAGGAAATGTTGGCGACAGGAGTCGGATAACAGCTTCTAAAAAGTATTAACGGCATCTCTGTTTTGGGTTCTGCCCATGTTCTTTTAATGCTTGCTTTTTTGATATTCTTCCCTTTAACTTCTTGTGCTTCAATGTGTGGTCAAGTATGCATACCTTGGTTGGTTTGTTTCTCACAGTTTCTCACAAGATCTGTATTAATATCCTTCTCATTTAGATTGGACAAGGTACATACAGCAGCGTATTCCGAGCACGAGAAGTGGAAACTGGGAAGATGTTTGCCTTGAAGAAGGTTCGGTTTGATAATCTTCAAGCAGAGAGCATTAGATTCATGGCCCGAGAGATAATGATTCTTCGCAGGCTTGACCACCCAAACATAATGAGTTTGGAGGGAATAATCACTTCTCGAATGTCAAGTTCTATATACCTTGTATTTGAATACATGGAGCATGATCTTGCTGGGTTATCTTCTTCTCCAGAAATCAAATTTAACGAGTCACAGGTTGTTTAGTAATTCAATGAATCTAGCTTCTTGTTATGTTTCTTTTTCTGCCCTTTTCCTATCACATCATAAGAAGTTCAAACTTCTTGTTACTTTATATGCAGGTCAAGTGTTACATGAAGCAGTTATTATGTGGAATTGAGCATTGCCACTTACGAGGTGTTATCCATCGGGATATAAAAGCTGCGAACATTTTAGTAAACAATAAAGGAATTCTGAAAATAGGAGATTTTGGATTGGCAAATGTGCTTAACTCAAGGAATAGGCAACAATTAACCAGTCGTGTGGTGACATTGTGGTATCGACCTCCTGAACTCTTGATGGGCTCTACAAGTTATGGAGTAGCAGTGGACCTGTGGAGTATAGGTTGTGTACTTGCGGAGATTTACCTGGGAAAGCCTCTCCTCAAGGGGAGAACTGAGGTAATTGTACAACCATAGAGATACTTCACTCCCTTGAGCTTAGAACGTATGTGTATTATGTATTCACGTCTTAGATATTTCATAAAAAGAGACAGTAGGGTAAAGCCTTTAGTACATGCAATGGACAAGATAGGTACACACAAGTTGCAGTAGAATAATTGTATCTCTTCTATAATTATCTTGGATCACAGGTTTAGGACATTCCACTTATTGTTTCTTCTCGACCATTGTAATATCATTGATGCATATTTTGATAGAAAAATGAAGAATCTTTGGATCCAAAATTTAAATGAAACATTAGATCCAAAACTTACAGACAATTCAGTAGGTGCAATATGAAGAGGTCTGAATATGTCTTGAGTTATGATGGAATATTTCCAGTCCTTCATATCCACTGCATGGTTTCTCCATTTCTGGCTTCATGATTCTAATTTCTACGGTAGGCTAAGTTTTCTGCTCAATTATTAGGTTGAGCAATTGCACAAGATCTTCAAGCTTTGTGGTTCTCCTCCTGATGAGTACTGGAACCATTCTGAGCTTCCAAATGCAACCATGTTTAGGCCCCAGCAATGTTATGAGATGTCTCTTGGAGATCGATGCAAAGATTTACCAAAAACTGCTGTAGATTTGATAGAAACTTTGCTTTCCATACAGCCGGAAAAGCGTGGGACTGCATCCTCCGCCCTTATGTCTCAGGTTAGACAACCTTAACATTTGATCTACTAATATTTTCCCTCAAGTTAGCCAACTTGAACTTTTAAGATCTCCGGTTCATCGGGGTCACCTCCCTTTACTGCTTGGTTTTCAATGATGAACTTCACCACTCAATTTCTCAGATCGTTAAGAGAACATAAAAATTGGATTCATTATGTGAACTTTTGTTTCACTTCTTACTTCTTAGTAAATAATTCAATTTTCTTTACCTTTTTCACTTTGTTTTTCTCTTCTTTCATCTTCAGTACTTCAACACCACACCATATGCCTGTGATCCGTCTACCTTGCCACAGTATCCCCCAAACAAGGAAATGGATGCTAAATATCGAGAAGCACGGAGGTAAAATTTTCCTTTCTATAGGTTTCAAAATTGCGTTAACAGTGATAATAATAGAAAATGAGTTGCAGCCAGATTGATGTTATACTTTTCCTTTAATATACTCAAGGAACTGACTAGATCTTCTGAGCATGGACTTGTACTAAGATCTCATTCCACTTCAAGCAAACACATCATTGGTTGTGAAGCTTTGCTAGTAGTTAGTGTTATCCAAATTATAAATGCGTGACATTCTCTTCTCACCCGTGACAGGACAAGGACTAATTGTAGATTGCGGGAATCAGGTGCATCAAGAAAACCCAAAAGGGTACTTAGAACTCTGCAACAGCAAAACAATTTCAATAGATTCACATTGAAGGTCCCCCTCTCCCACTTCTTGCAAGCTCTATCGCTCTCTCTCTCTCTCTTTTGTCATGTGTAGAAACAAAGTGCAGTGCTAGTTTCCGATAGGTTGATCTTGTTTGTGCAGGAAACGAAAGACAATCAACACTTTCATAAGAATACTAATGCACAGGTTAACAGTGCAAAAAGTATGCATAAGGAACCAAGTACCTCACTTGACAAAATTGACGAGACTTTCCAGGTTAAAGAAAGTGACCATATTTTCATTGGCCCAGAACTCACAGCATCAACTGGCTTTGCATGGGCGAAAAGGAGATCAGATGATGCAACATCAGCGTTATCTTACACGCAATCAATCTCAGAAAGCCAACTT
The DNA here is from genome assembly GCA_027563885.1 of Erythroxylum longipes. Lineage (NCBI taxonomy): Eukaryota > Viridiplantae > Streptophyta > Magnoliopsida > Malpighiales > Erythroxylaceae > Erythroxylum > Erythroxylum longipes. Next base: position 27,561,271 of record JAOQMS010000001.1, on the reverse strand, counting down.
AGTGAGCTAGATTCTTCCAGATTTAATTTTGCAAACAACAATTCCTTTCGCCTGCAAAAAGAAGCATCAACCGACTCCGATGCGACTATGGAGCAGAAAAAACAGCACAATCTATCAGATCCATCCAATGCACCTAGTTTGTGTCACTCTTTTGATCCAACAAATGGTTTTCCGACCCATCTAAGAAGTGGTCTCACTAGGGTATGCCTTAGCTCAACTCTTTATTAGATAAGCAGAGATTATGCCATTCCGTCAACCCTTTGGCTTCCCTTCATTTTTGTATATGGGCACTTACGTTATCCTAAATTTCCAGGTGCATTCCAATCAAAGAGAGAAAATTGAATTTTCAGGACCTATATTGTTGCAGTCGAGCAAAATTGATCAATTAAACACGATTGATGCCCTCTTGCAAAGGAACGAGGACAAGATTCGTCATGCAGCCCGCAGGTCAAGGGTGGATATAGGTACTTACGAAACTGATTATCAATCTTGCAAATCGTACTGCAAGATTTCATTTTCTTCCTGATTTCTCATATCTGGTTCAACTTTGAACAATTCCAAGTCTAAAGATTCAAGTCATGGACATTCACTTGTGGGGCATTTTAAAAACATGCAAAAAGAGAACCTACCAAAAGTTGGTTCATTCAACAACTGCTTTCTTGTTTTTGCAGATACCTAATGCAAATTGTGTAAATCCATTTGACTCTTAACAAGGTAGGCATTGCTTGGTTGCTGGAGTGTCAAATGTGCCCGTGGAGACCCTTCCAAATCGACGGCTCAAATCACAAGTTGTAGAATACATGTAGGTGCTACAATCCTTGGCTTAAGAAGTATTCCAGAGTGTGAATCAACAGATCACATAGGAAATGGAGATTTAGATATAGAAGAGCGATTGTACCTATTGGTTCATTCACAAAGTCGAATACAAATGTTGTTCTTGTTCATGTACAATACACAACAAATGAAACAAAATCTTGGCTATACTTTTTGATCATTCAGTATCAATTTTGATAAATGTTGGCACTCTTTTTCTTGTCCAAATGCAGTTAATCCAAAGCCAGTCTTGTCCTTCTCTTCCACATATCATTCCACAAGATCAGCCACAAATCCCCCATTCATGGAAAATCCAATCAGACTTTCAAATATATCATGAGATAACTTCAGCAAACCAACCACAATGCAATGATTATAACGAGAATAGTTTAAAGTTTAATAAAAAAGAAAGCAGATCCTGATCTAAACCCTAAAATTTCCTATTTGAAAGTGGATTGAAAAGAATTTGACCATCCCTTCACTAAAAATTAGACAATCGATAAATGCAAACCATCTTTGAAATAAAAGCTATGAAAAGGGGCACCCTAAAATATGAATTTTGAGTTCAATGAATCGATCCAATCGGAACCAATAGTCAAAGAAAATTTAAAAGCAGACAGAAAAGCAAAATGGGAATGCAAGGTAAGTTCTTTTGGAAAAAGACTTAATTTTTGAGGGAAAAGAAGAGAAAAAGAAACAGAAGAATTGTAGGGCAAAATCACATCGCTCAAGCTGCCAAGACTAGGAGCAGCAAAGCGGCCGTGAAGTCCCCTTTTTCCTTATTGTGCGCCCATCGCACTAACGTGCGCCACAATTAGATACCCTCTCCCCGTGGAATACCACGCCGCCTCTGACTCAAGAGGTAAGCGCTCGGCCTTGGGCGCCATTTTCATTTCCTTCCTCTGCCTTGTTCGTTTATAACCCTAACCTTAGAAAGTCTTTTTCTTTTGTTTCCCATCTTATCCTTCCCTTATTTTCTTATTTACAACCCTCCTATAAATCCTGCCACTTTTATTTTCTATTTTTCATTTATTTACTAAAATTGATTTATGTTTCTTTTTTTTTTTCCATTGAGTTAAAGCTTAAAAAAATGTTTTTATTTTTATCAATCAAAAGAGTTTTAAAAATATTTTTTTAATAATTATTATGAATAATTAAAAATTCTTATTACTTATATTGTAATTTTTAAAAGATTAATAGAAATTATTGAACTAATTGTTTAACTTAATATTAATTATTAATATTCATAAAATAATTTTTTATTTTTCTGTCTTAATTAAAAAATTATAAAAAATTATTAAAGAATTGTTTTATTTATAGTTTTTTATTCTTTTTTTACTAAGAATTGAAAAAAATGAATTATAATAATATTACTTAGAAAAAGTCTTTCTACTAGTTAGGAATAAGGCTGCGAACTATTAGACCTTCTCAGACTTCGAGCTTCAGCAAGATTTCTACTGCATGTTGTTATTGTTGTTAAATCATAATAATATTGAATTATGAACAATAGAAAATAAGTGCCTTAAATTTATTTATTTATTATTACTATTATTGAACCTTTTTTTTTCTCTCTTATAACAATAACAAGATATTACCATTTAATTCACATTAAGCAAACTCTGGACTGTATATAATAAATCACAACTAAATTAAACAAGACATCACAAGAAGCTTGTACATTATGAGTTCCACTCAAGAACTTGTACAATTCTATTCATAGGAACTCTTTTGAACATGTTTCCTCATCCAATTCAGTTGTGCAGTTCTACATTCTGCAGGTCATCATCATCCTATACATCTAGCATCTTTTCTAATGCAGATTTAAGCCATGGAAGACTGTCTGAAACAGATCACAGTACACATGTGTATATGTATATGGCAGAATTCAAGAATTCTACTATAACAATCTTTGTTTAAACAGATTGGAAATTTGCAATTTACTAGCTGAAATTTGAGATTTTTAAGAGCTTCTTTCCCTTCTTGGTATGCCAGAGACTCAATGAATACAGAATAAACATCTTTTTTTTTCCTCCAGTAAACGGTTTGCTGTCCTTTTATTTGTCATATCCTGCATCTCAATGAGTATTAGTGGTCGTCCGGGATCATAATCGTAGGTATCTGCCCGTTATTGACAAAATCGATCTTGTTTAATCTCAGACAGCATAGCACTTGCTCTGGAAGCTCCTCTTGTTTTTGGGCCTATCAGTTAGATACAGAGCATTAACAGTTAAAAATGCTAGTTTACTTTGTTGCTTATTTATATGCATAGCAAGTACTGCAATGAATAATATCTTATGATTCAAACTCAAAACAACAAAGTGGTTTAGAGTAAAGTTTGCTTATGTCAAGTAGAAAAGCTCAAAGACGATCATGAAAACCGAAGGATAATTGAACATTATATCAACTCATGGCAGTTCTTTCCTCCAATGCAACCAAATAAAAAGTTCAGGATTTCAAACACTAGTTACAGACTGACTAGTTACCTGGATGGTTAAACCCAGATCAAGTATGCCATTCTTCAACCGATCTCTAAACGAATCAAGTCCCTTCCTGGCTATGTAGCTGAACCGATGAATATCTAGATCAATCTCAAAGTAGTTAGGCCCCTGCAATAGAAAAGGTGCAAGTCAACAAACAATCACCCTATGCAAGTCAACAAACAATCACCCAATCTCATATATTCAAAATAGATCATCAATGGTGATGGGTGGGGAAGGTAAAGGCATATATATAGAAATATTACGTCAGTATCCCAAACTGGAATCCAGATTCAACATCGACACAGAGCTTACATGTCTATACCCTGTGATTTAACAGTACACCCCAAAGCATATGTCTCCAAATAGTGATGACAAGAAAGGAGAAACTAACAGAGTGACAGAAAATGAGTCGTGAACTAAAGCAATAAAGATGCATGTATCATTATTTCCATAAACAAGACAATTAGTGAAGCAACAGTGATTAGGGTAAGCTTAGATAAGAAGTTGCATACCCAAAGTAAGAGGGTTACCTGGAAAAACTCGTGTTGTGGACGGGAAAGGACTGGTTTTTCGTTATAAGCATTTACAAGCTTCCTCTGAGCAGAACTCAAATTGAGATCCTCAGGATTAACCAACCCAGTCATGATCTTAAGCCTCTCTCGAAATGGAACAATGGACTCTTTTGCAAATCCTCTAACCTTTTCCATCTCATCCTCTATCAGTTTCTGTTGCAGTAAAAGAACTCAACAAACTAGTATTTGGTATCAACCAAAAATATGGTAAACAAAAACTAACTGCATTTAAACATGTTCTTCGACTAAAATCCTGGGAAATGATGGCCGAATTTCCCCTATCAAAGATAACGGATTGCTCAATGTGTTATATTATAGCAAAGATTTGCATGTTCTGAGGGATTAATTGATCCAAGCTTCTTATATCCTAATGAGCTGTATACGTACAAAGATATCGAACTGCGTAGTTATGATTGTAAGAGAAAGATACTCTCAACTACAAGCCCTGATGGAACTACCTAGTCAAGCAAAAGCACATTCAGGGAGGAAACTTGAAACTTATAACCATTGCACCAAAACCATATAAAGAACTAAAAAAGTGATATCTGCTCTGCTGCCGAAGTAGAAATACATTAAATCTATGTTGGAAATGGGAAGTGCATTACCTGAATACTCTCCCGAAAATGAGGAGAAATGTCATTTTCATAATTTTCAGCAATCTTGAAATAGAGAACTAGACTTAGCCCTTCCCCGTCACTATCACCGAGAAACACTGCAGCAGGATAGGTAGGCAACTGCCAAGTTGACGATATTTCATTAGCAATAAACTTAATTGTCTGCACCAAAATCATTTATCAGAAGTATATCTAGAATCAGGACTTACTCAACACACACACCTGAATATTGACAATTAAAAGAGGAGGCAATTTCCCATCTGCTTTTATGTTTGGAAGTTCAAGGTGTTGTGCAATGTGATTTATCTTCCGTGGGCAGAGAAATAAATCAACACCAATAGGAGTGTAAGGACTGTAACTCGGAGCAGGGCACTTCCTCTTATCTCTGCATTTAAGATCATTAGACAATTACATCTCTACCTAATCATGGAAACACCATAAAAACTGCTTATTGCAGCTTTTCAGGAATCCTATCAACAATTATCAGAAGAATTCAACAACGTACCTGAAAAATGATTCACTACGAAGTTTGAAATTTGAGGGTGGGATCTCAGACCAACACCCAGCAGCTGGATTCTCTCCCGTGCTATGTGGAATTACAGATCCTGCTTTTGGATGATATAGACTTCTTTTTGCTGCACCTGGTCATATTATCATGGTTGATTTGCTATGTTAAAATAACCGCACGTCATTATAAGAAAACTTTTCATATATTTGGAAGAAATGTTCAATTCATAGTTCGAGGTTCAAATGCTAGATCCAGGAACATAATGAACAAGAAAACATTTGTCACTTTAAAGATTTGAAAAGCAGTGACAGTATGTTTGATATTTCACTGATAAACACTTTTAAGATATAGACATTCTTTGAAATAATTGATTATCTATGACCTGAATACTTACATTGTTCACTGATTTCTTCACCTTCACATGATTTTCTCTTAAACGAAAGCCTGAAAACAGCTAATTTCTTGGTTGCATTTGCTGCATTCAGAATCTTATCATTGAAGCTTACAGAAGGAACCAACCGACTTAAGCCAGATTTTAGTGGATTGTCAAGAGAGTGACGCCTATCATCCTTTAGAATTTTGAAATTATCAGAAGAATTTTCCAATAATTGGCAGCTTGTAAGTGTAAATCCTTTTGATTCCTTATTTTCATGTTTGCTTGGTCTATGTCCATCAATTTTCACATAACTTCCATGATATTCTTCATATTTACACCTGCCATCACTAAATAGTGAAGAACTTTCATATTGAAGAACTTGTCCACTCGAGATGTTCCCAACAGCAGTACTCACTGATGAAAATTGATCTGCGAATAAATTGAAGTAACAACACAACAATGAAAAAACACTTCGATTATAAGTTGTTTGAAGGTAACAACTTCGTAATTGATTCATCAATCTATAATGGGTCAATGCAGAACGAAGTTTGTATAGCTGTCACCGTAAAATAGTCACCAAAAAGACTTACCAAGATGAACTGATTATCCCCAATATCATGATTTAATTGATCAAAAAACAAGAAAGCAAAAACATAGAGGTGATCCATAGTAGTGAAGCCAAGCAAATGACTCCAAATTATGTGATTTGCATTCTGAATCATGCAACTTTTATGTTTGCCAAGTAAACAAATTGTATACATGCATTTGAGGAGAAAGCTGATCAAGGAGGAAGTAGAGGTCCCCTACCTCCAACCACACTACTGAATTCATCATCAGAATCAGATTCCAAAATACTAACTGAATCAAACCAAGCTTCCTCTTGGCAAATAACTGCAAACAAAAAGTTCTAAAGTAAGTCCCACAGCTATTGAATAGAAAAAGTGCCTCCATTGGTACTTGCATGAATACACCCAAATTTTGCAGCAACTTTCGTCCTGATTGAAGGATCCTAGGCCAGAGAGGAAAATATTTCTCTCATTGGATAAGCAAGCAAGAAAGAACGAGAGGATTCGTATGTGCCAAACTAGAACATAGAAATAGTAGCATCTAGCATTTCCATATATCACAGTGTCTAATGAAGGATCGTGAAAAATAAGTACCAATTAGAAGAACAAGTACCATGTGACATCAAAAGAAACAAAAAAGTAGTTAATTTGAAGTGATCCCATTTCCTGTCTTACTACAGCAAGCAACTAGCGCTAAGTCAAACAATACTGATATAGAATATAAAGGACTCCTTGTTGGGAATAATCCTTTAGTACATGGACCAAATTCTATCAATAAACTTACAAATGCTTCAAGAAGGAAAACTTAACCAAATACATAACCCTTTGCAATGAACTTGATAAATGTTCAAGTTCAGGATAAATATTTTTACAATGAAAATAAATGTTAAATTTCAGGATAAATATTTTGTTAAACGAGAATTTTTAACCAAAATGGCTATGGGGTATGACAAAGATGTGTGACATTCAATATTTCACTCACTTCCATCGATTCAGAATTGCATGAGGTAACTATAGAGCCACAACTACTTTCAAATCCACAACCATTTCTCTATAAGAAATTTTCTAATATTAAAACATTCACCAGATTTTGTTAAAGTAGCAAGGTATCATATGCGTTTAAAGCAAACAGAAAACATAAGCACAAAGTGTGCCACTATTTCCATGAGTAAACGAATGCTGTTAATAGAACCTAATTCTTCTGACAGCAGTCAAACTAACTTGATGAAATTACAGAGAATTCTTACACAATCAGCCATGCCTAAACCAGGACTCAACCCAAGGCATGCACTGTATCAATATATTTGCAAAGAGCAACTTTCAGTACTGAGGAAAAGGACATACATACCATCAGAGTTTCCTTGACTGACATGCCATTGCAGCTGAGTAAGAAGGAAAGAGGAATTGGAGACCTCAGATTTTCTGCAGGTAGCACTTGCACCATTCTCAAAATCCATTTGGACAAATTCACTCAGAGCAATATCCGTCACACATCCTGCATCACTGTTGCTTTTCTTATTTCTCTTGAATGTAGAATTGGTTATCTTCACAAGACGCTTTGCTGTTCGTCGATGTATAGGGTATACTCTAACTTTTCTTGTTGGTGTTGATACACAACCGCCCATTATACCAATTTAATCATACAATATCAGTTTGATCATACAATCTTGTCGACAACAAACTCTGCTGTCAGAAGACTCAGGATTACTAAGTTGAGAAATAACTAACTTCATATGTTGAAACATATGGGCCAGTTGATGCAGAAAAGCATTGAAACCAAAATCCAAGGGACAAGTATGATATTAATCATTCATCTTTCTTGAACTAGTCTTGGGAATTATAGTGCTGAAATAAATACACACTCATTGCCACAACAATAGTATGTTACAATGCTTCTTATCAGCAGTAACAAGATGTAAACTCAATGACCTTTATGTCAATATTGAGAAATGGGACTATGGGACATCCATCAACTAAACAGATATTATTCCTTCAAGTAGATGAGTTCAGAAGAATGATAAGCTTACAGAATGAATATACGTCCATTCCTCTATTAACATAAATTCATCGTTAGTTTGCATCAGTAACTTCTGAAAACAAGAACCAGTTTCACTCACTAATGGAGGAACACTTACCTGTAAAGTGGTGAAAAACCAAAGATCAAGACGAAATGATAAATTTAAAAACTATCAAAAGGTCCATATTCGCAGGAAAGAGTCAAAGTATCCTACACAGACTTTTCTCTTTCAACTTCTATTTTTCTTGTTGACACTAAACAACCCCGCCTCCACTAGCAAATATCGAATCCTCCATTAACAACATAATGCTGAGCAGAGTAGGCTTATGGTGATCTATGAATTCTGAAAACAGAAAAAAAGAAAAAGATAGCCAGCCAAAGTTGGAGTAAAGTACCTCGTTTTTTTCTGATCCAAATTGTTTTGAGGAAGAGAGAGAGAGATCCTCCGTCCAGTCCTTAAACTGTATCTGTTTTCTGATTTAAATAAGAAATTTGATGTTAGCAATCTGAACAAAAACAAGAGCTGAAATGTGGCCAAGGGTCCACATCCAACAAGGTAGGCGAAAAGACAAAAACAAGCAGAGTGGAGGATCAAATGAGCCCTTGTCCACGTCAAAATAAAGAATGATAATGTGGACATACTGTGCAATATGAAAAGGAATCCATAAAAGTCGAAATCCTTGAAACAGACCAGACAATCAGAATTCATTAAAGATTCAACAAATAAGCCCAAAACTTAAAATGAAAAAAAAATGGAAACTGTAAAATATTGTAAGCTTCATTAAAACATGAAATACACTGAAAACAATGGCGATGTTGGAAGAACATACATCCAGTCTCACGAAGCACAGAGACTTAGACATAATGGGAGCTACAACCAAAAACCAAAAAATGGCGATATACTTGAACATAGACAGAAAATTGATTTATTTTCTTGTTAAGCTTGCAAAGTTGAAAACTTTAAACAAAACCCAGATCACAAAATCAGAAAGACGTAAGAATAACCAGAAAAAGGAAAAAGGAAAACAGGGTCATGAACAGAATGGATAAACTTCTATCCTACGATGTAGCAACAGCATCAAGAAAGATCAAGATCATGCCTGAACTTGGAAAATCTCCCTCTCTCTGCAAGGAAATCACCTAAATGAGGATAGACACAGAGGAAACGAATGAGTCGTTGGAAATGGCGCTTAGGTGATAGAAAAGACGGGCGGATCCGACAATGTCGGATCCGGGAATAATGACAAGCAGAAGTCTTGAAATTTTCTCTTCTTCCTCATACAAAAAGAATAAACAGATAACAGGTATTTAAACATTTTCAAGCTTCTATTTATAGGTTTATTGCACACGTAAATCTTCCCTTTCCCAGTTTTCTCCTTCTCTTACTATTTTTCACAAAATTCATAACATGCACAATAGAAAATTTAAACTTTTTTTTAAATATTTTTTGTTACATTGTTAAAATTTTCCTAAAATTTAGGTTCTGTGAGCTTTTTTGTCATACATTTCGGTTACCTCGTTGGCCTTGTCGGTTGTAACTTGTATCGTTTCCCACATCATTATCATCACCTTTTGTCTTATCTTTTTATCTCCATTCTTGCACGATGAAGAATTCAAACGAGGGCCATGAATTCTTACCATCACTAGATTTTCGTTAATTCCTAAAAAATTTGAAGAACTTAAACCGAGAACTCGAACCCAAAACTTCTAACACTAGAAAGATCCAAGCTTTCTGGGCTAGCACAGACAGTAGACAGGAATAGGATCATAAAATCATCATCAACCTCAATCCCTTCACTTTTTCATTCCCGCTCTCTGTCTCTCTCTTAATTTTCTCAGCATAACCGCAGTTAATCATCCCTTCTTCTTCTTTGAGTATAAAAAGTTGAGTACTTCATTCAAAAGAGTGTCTGCAAATTTCAGTTCTTGAGAGGAAACTGGACTGCTCTTTCCTTTTTGTTGCGATTTCTCACTCTTCCCCATTTTTATACCTGCAAATCGCAGGAAAATTGTTTCTGCAAGTTGCACATCATAATCATTTGATGAATCAGCTATTTAAAACATATATAATCCAATTGTTTCTGCAAGTTGCACATCATAATCATTTGATGAATCAGCTATTTAAAACATATATAATCCAATTGTCTATAAAATATAAATATATGCATATGAACACAACAAACATATCACATGGCAAGAAATTTTTTACATGTTGTAGGATTGAGTAGATAATCATACAACCCGTCCAACCTGTTGTTGCTTGTTACCAGGAAGCTTCTTCTCTTAACTGGAAATGCAGTGGAGACTATTGTTTTGTGCTTCCAAACTACTCTATAGTATCTGTCTCTTTCGTTAGATACGTTGGCCATAAAACAGAAAACTACCGTTGCTTGATTTGCACTACAAACACTAATCAAAGTAAAGAATGTTACATCATCCTATCAGCTGCATGAACATGAAGACGTACCTCTGTATCAAACCCCAAACGATGGTATTATGTACTCCAATTTTTTGAATATGCACTTGAAGTAGTAATTGTGTGTTGTTCACTTGATCAAACATAATTCTATGAAGTTTTTAGGCTTGCTCATGATTTATGCAAAAGATTATCAACCAATTTATAATTTATCGAATATAAAAATAATATTTTGATTTGAGTCAAATAATAGAAAAAGAATGATTTTCTTTTAAAAAAATTATTTTAGGTAATAAAATTATTTCTAAATTTTTAATTTAAATTTTGGAAGATTGCCATGAAAATATATAATTATTAATAACTTAAAATTATCGTATTTTCAAACTTATGAATTATACACTTATAAATAAGTATAATAAAAAGATTTAATCTCAATTTAATATAATTAATAAATTTAATTTAGTTCAAATTTTGAATTTAAATATTATAAATAAATAAATTTGAATGTAATAATTTTGAATAAAATTAAATAATACCCTCGGAAATCATAGAGAGTTATTTCTAATAATTATAACATTAATTATAAAAAATTAAGTGATAAAATTTAAAATTAATATTTGATATTAAATATTCTAAAAATCGAATAAAATTTAAAATTAAAATTTGATATTAAATATTCTAAAAATCGAATTATTTTAGAGAACTAATTACAAATTAATGTATTAATTACGGATTATATTAAATAAAGAAAATTAAAAATTATGGTATTATTAACGTAAATATTAGATTTTAAATTAAATAGTTTGTAGCCAACCCAATTTTATGTTTATCTTCCCTTCCCCCCTTTGTGGCTTGACTCATCCCAATTCTTTTCGTTTTTACGATCTTCTGATCTGCGAAACGAAAGCTCGGTTCCATCTTCCATCGTCTCGGTCGCTAGTGTGAGTCTTTGATCACTTTATCTTTTGCTTTTATTGCATAAAGATTCAATCTTTATGAACCTAGACGTACAAGCTGAAGTCTTTAACTTGGTCTTTTGGGAACACGATTTAGATTTTTAGTAGTCGAAGAAATGTTGGGTTAAGGTTAATTTCTTCTGTAACGTTTAGTTTTCACCTATTAGGCGTGTTTTCTTATGCTTTTTTTCCTTAAGATTTGTTGGGTTCCACTTAATTAGGGCAAAAAGTTTATGCTTGGTTGGTTTATTTCCTCTTTCTGATTATGGGTTACCCAATTTGGTAATTTAATTTTGTGATGGAGAGTTTTGTGGTTTGCTTCATAAACGTTAATCATACTGGAGTGAATTGGCAATTTCCATGGTTATACCTTCTAAAGAAGAGAGGCAAAAACGTGCCTTATCCAGTTTTTGTGAGCTTCCTTTTGGCATCTTGATTGTGTTTCCTTTCAGGTTGGGGTTTAGTGTTTGTAAATTGTAATTGGATTTTGGATTTAGCTTGTTGCTACATATGGTTGCCTTACGACATTTGTGTTTTTAGTTATATACTTGCTTGTGTGGTGTTTTGTGATGAATTTCTGGCTTGATTTCAGTTAACTGGGTTTTCTTCTTACGTTATAGTGTTCTCTTCGGAGGCCGTTACTAAATATGACAACAAGACGCAACTTTCGTTACAATCGCCTTCCTACGGATGAAGACGAATATGATGATGGTGTTAAAAGCTTTGACCCTCGATTCGATTATGTTCCTGGATCGTATGATAAAATCCCATGGAAATCCATAGCCCTTGCACTATTCCTTCTGTTTCTTGGATCAGTACTTCTATTTCTTTCATATTTCATCTTCAGTGGACACATGGGAGGAGAGAAGTCCCAAGCATATGGTCTTCTTGCACTAGGAGTCCTTACCTTTCTGCCAGGTATGTTGACCCATAATGGGTGATAATTTAACTAATATTTATGGATACCACAAACGAGAATTATGCATATTAATGCAAATGTTTAGCCAGGCACGTTTTTGTCTGTTTAGTTCTCTGTGCTATGTGTAATGATTTTGTAGAATAAAGGTAGACAAGTTTAACCAATGGTTAATGATAGTTACGATGTTGGACATTATGTGTTGGCATCAAGGGGCAACTCTTCTAAAGAAACTTAGCGATAGTGCAGAAAATTAAGAAAGGTGAAACGTAGAAATCTGCTCCCCATGAACGAGCATGCTGCTTGCGACATTAACAATTGGGTATTGGACTGCATGGTAGAAGGAATTTACATAAAGCTGAGACTTTTGCTCTCACAGCAATCACTGTGAAGTTAGCGATAAAGAAGGACTAGCCATCTAATTGCTGGATAAGTAAATAGAACGGAAAAAGGGACACAGGGCACTCCATGAAGTAGGGCCCTAC
>JAOQMS010000001.1:27530716-27546345 GCA_027563885.1 Erythroxylum longipes | reverse complement strand
AATACAATATAATTTTAACTTAAATATAATTAAAATAAGATATGAACTGACCATCAGTAGATGTTATTAATTCATTCATTGTGACAAATGCATTTTCTTCATAAATCGTCTTTTCAAATTTATCATTAAAAGCTCCAAATTCTCTAACGCTATTTAAAGACTCGTAAACTACGCTTTCATCCAAAATATTTGCATCAACTTTTTCTACTTTATTAAAATAAATTACAAATTAATAATGTATGAAATTATTCACAATTGTAAACTTATAATACAATATAATTTTAACTTAAATATAATTAAAATAAGATATGAACTGACCATCAGTAGATGTTATTAATTCATTCGTTGTGACAAATGCATTTTCTTCATAAATCGTCTTTTCAAGTTTATTATAATTAAGATCAGACAATGGATCTTCTTCTTCGAGCCAAAAAAACAATATGTTCAATACTATTACTATCAACTGGATCATATGTTCTCTTCTTACCAAATGTGACATGATTATACATAAAAATTATGATTTTAAATGTGCGCAAAGGAAGACTAAAAATATAATCTATACTACCAATATCTTTTAAAATAAGATTTATACAATGAGCAACGCATGAAGACCAATAAATATACTTATACTTTGATTGTAATAAGTACGGCGAATTCGGTATTTCACTATTAGATTTAAAAATTGGATTAGAATATACTATTTAATTAGTCAAATATTACGTTTAAGTTGTGTATATTATTATTGTTATGTTTAATAAACTTAAAAAACTTAAACTTAAAAAAATAAATAATTTAATTTTAAAAATAATTAAATTAAAAAAGTGTTATTTGGTTTCATTGCCTTTATGGCTTTATTACAACTTCAGCGGACACCAACAGAAAAAAAAAAGGAAAAGCGGAAATTCAACAATACATGAATCTTTCAAAGTTGCCGGAGTTTAACTAAGACGGTGAATGGACGTGACAATGGGGGGAAAAGATTCTAAGTAAATGCTAAAGTGTATGATTGGTTCGTGACTTCCATGCATTGGGCTAGTTGATCTATGAAATGAATCTTCAGGTCTAAATGTGATTAGTTGATGTCACTGAGAGCCATGCATACTATTTTGTATCCGTAACCAGTTTGATAAAAATCGGCCAATTTTTTTAACAAATCGGTTTTGTTAAAATCGAATTGAATTACTAATCGATTCAAATTTTTTTAGTCAGAGTAACTAATTCGGTCTGATTTTTAAAACTTTAATAAATACCAAAATTTGAATATTATCATGTTTTTGAATTCAAATTATCATTATCATATAAAACGGAGTAAAAAACAATGCATATAATTTGCCAAGGCAGTCATGACTCAGCAAGCAATCAAAAGGGACATTTGATTAAAATAAGAGTATGATAAGATTAATGTTTAAAAAGCCGAATTGAAAAGTTTGCTAGAGTGGGACCTTCTAAATCTAGGGCTACTAGACGTTTCAATCCAACTCTATAAATGCATTTCTCAGATCGAGAAAGTGAAATTGCTTGGTGTTGCTAATTAGAATTTATTAAAGCCCAATTTGTATTGTTATGTTTGATAAAAGGAATGACGGAAGTTTGAATAGAAAAATATTAAAAGGGAAAAATACTTCGAAAGATGAACACGTTCCCGTGCAATAGTAAGGAATTCTTGATAACCAAGTAAGTTAACTTTTAGGTTAAATGTTTAATTTCAGTTTAATTTAATTTAATAATTTTTATGGGTAAGAACTAATTAATTTATAAATTAAAATAAACATATTAATTTTTATTTAATAACTTTTTTTAATTAAAATTTAAATTTTTTTCAAATAAGAATAATTTTCTTCAATTTTTTTCAAAATTTTTAAGTTTATTTATTTTTTTTACTCGTTTTAATATTAATTGAACTTTTTAAACCTTAAATTTTAAATTTCTTATGTTACGAATTTAATTTTCCAATATTGTCAAGCAGTCAATATTTATGTTAAAAATATTTATTTTTATATATTGATGATTAGAATGTGACGGAGATAGCTTATTACATCATCAAAAGTCTCTTTTTAAAATATTTTTCATATTTATTTTCACCATTTTGAAAAGATTGGAAATTTTTATGTGAAAAATTCAAAACGATTTTTTACTAATTTGATTATTTAGTATTTTGTTGGTCTAAAATTTATTAAAAAACCAATTTTTTATGAAATTCACTTCAAAAAAACAGTTTATTCTTTTTTATTATGAAAAGATGAATATGTTTAGGAAAAAGACATGTTTTTTTCAATACAGTAAGTGCATAACAGGCTCTGCTCGTTGTTTCTTTCTCTTCCTTCCACCTTCTGGCTTTCTATGGTGAAAGATTCCACGATTCTGGTGTTGGCGTGACCTCATTTTCTCTATCTCCTTTGGATTTTTTGATCTGTGAAAGAGAAACCCAGTTGCGTACTCCACCGTTTCCGTCTTTTTGTGTTAGTTTTTATGCAACCGATCTCCTATCTTTGCGTCCCCTCTTTCTTTTTCCAATTCTATAAAGTTTCAATCTTTATGGCCCGACAGCTGCAAATCTTTCATCTTTCATCTTTTTTTTGTTCTGGAATATCTCTGGAATTTTGGAAAATTGTCAATTTATATGCGTTTGTTAAAATCTTTGTTGGGTTCTTCTAGTTTAGGCTTAATGAGGTTAATTTCATCTATAGAATTTGTTTTCCATATTTTGTTTGTGTTTTTGAATGCATTCATCTTTTAGATTTGGTTGTTTGCATTTAATTGGGTGAAATTTTAAGTTGCATAAGAAGTCCAATAGGAGCAATACTTGAAATGGCAATCTACTTCATATTTGTTTTTTCTTTTCAATTTTTTTGATGTTTGGTAATTTGATGTTATTTCCATATATACATATATATAAAAGGACTTCGTAATTGTATTTTCGGGAAGGGTGACTCTCCGGTTTGTGATTAGTTGAAAATTGTAAGCTTGCTATTGCTCTGGAACTAGATATTGTTGCTTTCTGTATATTAGTAATCCGGGATTGTAAACTGCTAGTATTCCCCTTTTTCTTCTTCTTCTGTAGTCCATATATGACCCCATAAATAGTTGAAGAACTGAAGTGAAGTGAGCAAACTATTATGCTTTGTGTATTTTCTTGAAGTTGGTGAACGACCGCTAAACGTTTATCTTCTTGGTTCTAAGCTTTCTATGCAATTGGATCAGGAAAAATGGATGGGTCATCTCACCGAGGAGGCAGTGGTGTGGATATGTATTTGTCAAATTACAAACTTGGTAAAACTCTTGGAATCGGTGCCTTTGGCAAGGTGAAAATTGCAGAGCACGCATTGACTGGCCACAAGGTCGCTATTAAGATACTAAATCGTCGAAAGATAAAACTTATGGAGATGGAAGAAAAAGGTATACATTGGCGATCACTGTTACATTATCCTGCATTGCTTATTTAAAAATTATGGAAGAGATCATCAAAAGTTGAATTTGAAGTGCTAGACTGAATAAAGAATGCATTGCTAAGGTTTCTGTTAAATCTTCGGTTGGTATTTTGCTTTTGTGCACTATGATATTTCTTTTCTCTATTTCCTAGTTTTGGAGGTTTGATTGAATTGTGTTGAATGCTGCAGTTTGTGTTGAATTCTTTTAGGATATCTGAATTGAATTCCCCCCCTTTTGCTTTTTTTTTTTCAGTGAGAAGAGAAATAAAAATTCTGAGATTATTCATGCATCCACACATTATTCGACTTTATGAGGTGATAGAAACACCAACTGATATTTATGTTGTTATGGAGTATGTGAAATGTGGAGAGCTCTTTGATTACATTGTGGAGAAAGGTAGGTTACAAGAAGAAGAAGCCCGAAATTTCTTCCAACAGGTAGAGTTGTCAGACATTTACATTGGTTTCTGATGTGAAGTGTGATAACGAAATGCAATGGCAGTAAGCCAAACTTTGTCTGGGTGTGCAGATAATTTCTGGAGTAGAATATTGTCATAGGAATATGGTTGTGCACAGAGATCTTAAACCTGAGAACCTGCTGTTGGATTCTAAGTCGAATGTGAAGATAGCTGATTTCGGGTTGAGCAATATAATGCGAGATGGTCATTTTCTGAAAACTAGTTGTGGAAGCCCAAATTATGCTGCTCCTGAGGTATTTTGTTGGCATACTAACTTTGGTTGATGATATAAATTCATGAACATGATTTGTATGTTTCTCCTACCTGTTTTTATATGTTCTTTTCCAATTCAATTATAGAACCTTCCATTTTTTCCTTCATAGGTTATATCTGGGAAGTTGTATGCCGGGCCTGAAGTAGATGTATGGAGCTGTGGTGTCATACTCTATGCTCTTCTCTGTGGCACCCTTCCTTTCGATGATGAAAACATTCCTAACCTCTTCAAGAAGATAAAGGTACTAGGGATTTTAAGTCTCTAGTTGTTTGTATGGTGATGTCATGATTGCAAATACTGTATTCTCTTTGAATTTTAAAATCGTACTTGTTTATTATTTGGGCCATTTCTGTAATTGTGATTTGTAAATTCTGTAATTGTGATTTGTAAAGATGGGCATTATGAGAAAATTGAGCGTGTGCTGGATGTTTCAGTCTCTGGTGTTCCACTGTAATTATTACTCAAGTTTGAAAAGTAAAACTATTACTTTCTTTATGGACGTGTTGGCCACCAATCTTCTTTGTTGAGAGACTATTTTTTTGTTGAGTAAAGCAAAC
Source organism: Erythroxylum longipes (assembly GCA_027563885.1). Classification (NCBI taxonomy): domain Eukaryota; kingdom Viridiplantae; phylum Streptophyta; class Magnoliopsida; order Malpighiales; family Erythroxylaceae; genus Erythroxylum; species Erythroxylum longipes. Next base: position 27,541,628 of record JAOQMS010000001.1, on the reverse strand, counting down.
TGATCAGAGTGATCTTTTTGTCCATTATGGAAGATATTCTGTAAAGTTAAGATCATGTTACATATTCCCAAGATAGGTTGGAAATCTGGTCCAAAACCTACAATTAGCAGGTTAGGAGGCTGACACCTCAATTGTGTAGATCAAACAACAGATATTAAAAGAGAGGAGAAGAAAAAAACAAGGAACTTTTATATTTTTAAATCTTTCTTTTAATATATTCACAGTTGCAGAGATAGTTCATCTTATTTCCATTGGTCAAACTTGGTGTCTTATTTTGCCTAATACTGATATTGTGGATCAAAATTATTTACACATCATTGTGTGGTCTTGTAGTCAAACGTAATATGTCCTGGATTTTTTTGACTTTGTCTTTTAGGGTGGGATATACACTCTTCCTAGTCATTTATCTCATGGTGCAAGAGATCTGATTCCACGGATGCTAGTTGTTGATCCAATGAAGCGAATGACTATACCTGAAATTCGCCAGCATCCATGGTTCCAAGTTCACCTTCCACGTTATCTGGCTGTACCCCCACCTGATACGATGCAACAAGCTAAGAAGGTATGGTTTCTTTGGAGATCTAACTTACTTACTTCTGGCAGTAACTAATATAGCAATACAAGTTTGAATATGTTGACTTCTACTTTTCATGTGCGAACAATTGGCTTCCCTAAGATTTCATATTAGGTAGGCAGAACTTCTGCATGTAAAGCTACCTTTCAAAAAAAAAACTTATGCATGTAAAATCTAGCCCTGTTCCATTGGAGTTCTTAGGAAAATTAGCAAGAAACTTTCTTTTGTAGTACATATTGCTGTTCATCTTTGTGGCATGCTTGCTTATTGACTTTCTCTGTGGCTTTCTAGGTTGCTTGTGCATTGGGTTAGTGAAGATACATTTCTTTTTCAAAATTTAATTTTTAAACTATAATGAATGAAAAAACATTTTTGTTCTTTTCCGAACTTGACCTTAGTGATTTTATAGAGTCCATATTGGATTTTAAGTCAAGACCTGCCTTTCAGGCTAGCTTGAAGATACATTGGTCGCCCTTAAGTTTATGGTTCAATACTTGAACCCAGAAAGAAGAGAGAAGAGCAAGAAAGAATTATAATTGGACGTAGAACACTTCAAATTTATTCATATGTATATTTGTTCTAGCAGATTGATGAGGAGATTCTCCAGGAAGTGGTCACTATGGGATTTGAGAGAAAACAACTTGTTGATTCTCTTCGTAATAGAATACAAAATGAGGTTTGTGCATTTAAGGACTCTCTGGAACTATTCTTCTAATATTTTCTCCTAAAGGTGTTTGAATTTTTTTATTACTTGCTGCATTTCAGGGTACAGTAGCCTATTATCTATTGCTGGATAATCGGTTTCGTTTAGCTAATGGCTATCTTGGAGCTGAGTTCCAAGAAACCATGGTATGTTGTTTTTTCTGAGCTTACTTTTGGAGAACTTTTATCAGCGATGTAATATATTATCACAAAATTATCTGAAATTTGCTTTGGCTTCTTGGTAGGCATTATTCATGTTGAATTGTATATATTGTATATATAGCTTATTTTGTATCAGTTAGGTTTAACACTAGGTTTTAGTTTGTCAGGGCCCATGGCCCATATAGTTGCTTTATATATTTTGTACTATGAGCCTAGTAAAACATATAGAACAATATTTTTCCTTCTAGGGTTTTTTCTCTTTCTCTAACTTTTACATAGTATCAGAGCCTGGTTGAGAAAACCCTAAAAGTCTCTCTCTCCGGCGGCCAGAAAACCATTTTTTTTACAATTCACAATTATCTTTAGCAAAAGTAAGAAAAGACAGCAGTGTGAGTCCCTTTTTCTCAAAGCATGTGGGTTCTTTGGATGGATTTTACCCTAGACATTTACTAGACTGAACTTCTTGAGGAACATAATGTGCCTATTTCTGAATCATTTTTTTTTACTGATTGTTAGGCTTTAGTGTGGTCTTCAGATTTGCATCGATTTTAACTCGTTACTTGTTTCATTTCTTAGGAGGGTCGTTTTAACCGTATGCATCAAAATGAACCTACTTCTCCTGCTGTTGGAAATCGCCTTGGTGGAATCATGGATTATCAGGGGATGAGCTTGAAATCACAATTCCCAGTTGATAGAAAATGGGCTCTTGGACTTCAGGTTATTCTCTGTGCATTAGGTTTTGCTCAAATGGGTTGATCTCTGAATATTCATTTTGTAATGTGTAGCATAAGATTATGAGGTGCTAAGGTGGTGGTTTCTTTCTGTGTGCTGTAGATAAAGAATGACTTGTTTAGGACAATACAAAATGTTTCCAAAAATCTGTCATTTAAATTATTTATTACTGCTATTTGAGAGATCTTGGCAGTTATTTCAACTCCTTTCAGTTCATGAAATATAAAAACTTGGTCTACAGATATTTCTCTTGTAGTCAACAAACTAAAGAAATCTTTTGCCTTATAACTTCTGCAGTCCCGAGCCCAGCCTCGAGAAATAATGACAGAAGTTCTGAAAGCTCTGCAAGAGTTGAATGTTTGTTGGAAGAAAATAGGTCACTACAATATGAAGTGCAGGTGGATTCCTGGAAATCCACATCATGACGGCATGATCAATGATCCAGTGCACAACAATAATTTCTTTGGGAATGAATGCACTATCATTGAGAATGATGGTGTAAGTAAGCCACCAAATGTGGTGAAGTTTGAAATGCAGGTAATGCAGCGATTCCTGTTAGGAATTTCTACATTCATATTTAGATTCGACAAGGTAAATTTTTTTCTCAAATTCATGATTGATAGATGGACAATAAGATATTTTTTCATTTTTATGAAGTCATTCGGTTGTTCAGCTATTGCATGTGTATAGTAGTAAATTATGCTAATTATCCAAATTTTCTGTAAACTCATGCCAAACATGTATGCGTTGTTGTAATGGTCTTGACAGCTTTTCAAGACTCGCGAAGACAACAAGTACCTGCTTGATTTGCAAAGGGTACAGGGTCCACAATTTCTCTTCTTGGATCTTTGTGCTGCTTTCCTTGCGCAACTCCGAGTGCTTTAGAATGGAAAGTATAGGCTTTGAACACATTATTCCATGGATATCTTGTTATGCCTGTGAATAAGAACTTGTATATAGAATGTCTTTCGGTTTTTGAGTTTTTCGGTTACTGTTTGAATTTCTCCCTGTTTTATCTGGGTTTATAGATGATTACAGCCAAAGTCAATGTTGCCGTTGGCGGCATCACTAGCAAATGGAGTACTGACGTTCTATATTTCTCTTCAATAGGCTTATATCAATCTTATGAATCCCATAGGGAATCCTCAGAATTCAAAATTAAGGGATCATTAGTTGTGTATGCTGAATGGATACAATTCCCTGTTGCCTTTCAGGAAGTTATGTCATGTCAGCACTTGGAACTGTTTCTTACATTATAGTTTCAAAGCTTTACTATGCCCAGGCTCAGGGATATGTATAATTAATGCAGATACTACATGGCTCAATACAATATCCTTATAGAGGTGTATTGCTTATTGCTTAGCTTAGAAAGGATGGAGGTATTTTAGTCAGTCAGGAACTCAGGGTTTAGCTAGACATGGAATTGGGCCAATCAACACGTTTCTTTTTGGTGAACCGTCATCTGGAGGAGATGATGTCCTAAAAACAGTTTACAAGTTGGAAGAAAGCTTGACTCCTGAATTATCAGTTTGCAGTACAGAAAGTTGAGATGACAGATAGGCTGATGGACACGGAACTTGTTGACGATACTTCCTTTCGACATGGCAGTTCTTGAAGATAGTTCCTTTTGACAGTCCTATCTGATGTTCACAAGATTTTCCTACACTGGTAAATGGTTGTAGGTCCTCAAGCCTTTGTCTTGGGAGAAATTTTCCTCTTCTCTGAAACTGGTGACTAGTCACTGAGCCTAAATGTATCCTTTTAAGTTCAAAAACTTTAGTTGGTTTGATCTACCTTTTCTTATAGCTCATCATCACCTCTGAAAACAATATGTATTTCAATCAGCCTGAAGTTCTGTTGGTAAATTATCCAACTCGGTTTGAAATCAATGATCAAAGCTGAGTTGATTTTGGATTGGATGATCTAAATTCGGTAAAATTCTATTTTTTTAAAAAAAAGTTCTGTTGCATCAGCAACATTGGCACCTTCCTCAACCGACTTTCTTATTTACTTAAAGACAATGACTTTAACCTGTCTGTTAAGTACTGAAAACAAATATCTCCTTGGACAGGAACATGTTCTGATTCTATCTTAAAATTCAGAAATGTAAAAGAAAGTGATAAACACTATACTTCCGTGCCTAAAACCTGCCATGATGTTCTTCAGACTGTTGTGCTCCAATCTTTTAAGTTCTCTTTCTGCATAATCAGAACTAAGTTCTTAACAATGCATGTCAATCTTCACGGTAATTGCCAAAGTTGAGACTGAAAGAGATATATGGAGACAATCTCCTTCCTTCTTGTCTGTTCCTCAATATATTTTTAAAGATCAATGTTGTTTAGCTAACAAAAGCATATTGGTGGTAGATCAAAAGAGGTCCAGAGTGATGATTCGCCATCATTGATCAGAGAAGAAGACAATATAAAAGGGTCCAGTTCAACAGAGCTTTGCAAGTTCTCGTCCTGTTTCTTCTCCATAGCTTCAACACCTGCTTCTTCTGTTTTCTTTTCGTTATTGTTACATGCATCTTGTAGCTTCCATAGTTGTTCTGATCTTTCTGTACCCTTATCGTTTCCTGATCTAAGCTTCAACTTTAGGCACTCAGGAATGCCATTGGAAGCATATAAAGAAGCGGAGAACTTTCTTTCGTAATTCATCCTTTTCATGGTTGCTCTAAACATGGAAGGCTCATCTCCTTCATATTCAGGTTCCATTGGCTCCTCAATCTCTTCAGCAATCTCAAAAGGAGAGTATACAAAGATGATCCAAGATCGTCCAGGAAACGGAAATCCAAGTCCTCCATATCAATCACGCCTTCTTTTTCTACGTCACTGCAGCTGTAGTCAAACTTATATATCTCTCTAAACTTTCTTCTTTGTCTGTTAAAACTCACTCCATATAACTTGCATCAGCAGTCCCATTGATGTTATCTGCACAAGTTCCATTTTCTTCAGGAAATTGGTTTTCTGAGAAAGCTGATGTTCCTTCCCTGGAATCATTATCCAGTTATTGGTTTCCAATCTGATTGACGGGCACAGCAGAAGTTGGCAGAGAACCGGAAGAGTTGTTCCTTTCTCTGAGCCTTTGGAGAAGAATGTTTGTGTTAAGAAAACCGGTTGAATTTAGTAACCTGAATCTTAATAATGAAAAATAAAGAAAAGGCAAAATAAATGAAACAAGACCTAAGAATTTACGTGGTTTAGTCAATATAACTTACGTCCACGGCCAGAGGTGAGCCAAATTTACTAATGTGTGGAGAATGTTCAAAAAATATAAAAGACTGGCACAGAAGCTTTGCAACTACTACAACTCCTAAATAAATAGAAGCTTTCTGCGAGAGAAAATTTTTGAGCATTTGAAGTTTTAACAAACTCCTTTATTTATAGTGCAAATTTTTGAGCTTCGTCCAGGGGATTCTATCAAATTTTCAAGCTCTCCATAATCTTCGCGCCGAAAAAATCTCACTAGAACCACGCTTGAAGACTTTTGGCCAAGCATAGCTAAAAAACAGTTTGCCTTGGCTAACAATATTTGACTCGTGAGGGCCCAAGACATTCAATAGTTAACAAATCTCTACCTTGACTTGGTTTCGAACAATTAGTGATCTACTCCACCTTCTCCGACAATGCTCCAAAAAGGCTATATCACCAACTATAAACGCCAATCAAGTCCAAGCATTGCTTGAACTTGTAAACTGTAAGAGCCTTCGTAAACATGTTAGCAAGATTGTCCTTAGTTTTGATTTTTTGAATAAAAACTTTCTTTTCTGCAATGGTATCTCGAATAAAATGATACTTAACATCAATATGTTTTGTCCTCTTATAACACATTTGATCTTTGTCAAATGAATAGCACTTTGATTATTACAATAAACAGTAACCCCTTGATGTAGAGATAATTCCCCGAATAAACTTCTTAACCATAATGGTTCTTTGATAGCCTCCGTGACTGCCATATATTCTGCTTCAGTAGTAGATAAAGCCACAACATGTTGTAAAGTAGCTTTCCAGCTAACGATACAACTTACAATACAAAATACATAACCTGTCAGAGATTTGCGTCTGTCGAGATCACTGACATAATCAGAATCTACAAAATCAACTAAAGTGTTGCTTGTTCTACCAAATTCCAAACAAAAATCTGAAATACCCTTCAAGTATTTGAGAATCCATTTCACAGCCTGCTAATGTTCTTTGCCAAGATTGGTTATTTATCTGCTAACGACACTAACAACTTGTGAAATTTCAGGACAAGTACATACCATTGTATACATAATCTGTCGACGACACTAGAATACGGAACCCGTGTCATATAATCTTCCTCTTCTTATGACTGTAGTGATTAAGCAGTACATAGTCTAAAATGACTAGCAAGAGGAGTACTAACTGTTTTGGCATATTTCATGCCAAATCTCTCCAAAACTTTATTGAGATAATTCTCCTGGGTTAAGAATAATTTACCAGCTCCTCGATCATGTCTTATCTCCATGTTAAGAATTTTCTTCACTGCTCCCAAATCTTTCATCTCAAATTCACCATGCAATAAGGCCTTTAAATGGTGAATATCTGTAATATTCTTGGCAACAATGAGCATATCATCAACATATAATAACAAATAGATGAATGAGCCGTCATTTAACTTCTGAATGTAAACACAACTATCATACATGCTCCTGGAGAAATCATGATCTAACATAAATGAATCAAACCTCTTATACTACTATCTCGGAGACTGCTTCAATCCGTACAAGGATTTATTCAACAAACACACCTGGTCTTCTTTTCCTGTCACTTCAAAACCTTCAAGTTGTTTCATATAAATCTGCTCATCTAATTCGCCATGCAAGAATGTTGTCTTGACATCGAGCTGTTCTAATTCCAAATCAAACATGGCAACCAATGCAAGTAATACACCAACAGAGCTATATTTCACAACTGGTGAGAAAACATCACTAAAATCAACACCTTATACCTGACTGTAGCCCTTTGCAACTAAACTTGCCTTATACCTTACATTTTTAACACATAAAGTACCTTCTTTCCTTTTGAAGACCCATTTGGAACCAACAATTTTCTTACCCTTCAACGGCTTCACCAGAATCCAAATTCCATTTTTGTGCAGAGATTCCATCTCTTCATTCATAGCCACCACCCACTTATCAACATCAACACTTGAAACTGCCTCTGTATATGTGGAAGTTTCACCATCTCCACCTGTTTCCTGTGCCACTAATGAAGCATATACAACTAAATTTGCATACTTATGTGGTGGTCGAATCTCCCATCTTGGTTTGTCTCTGGTTATAGAATGTTCTTCTTCTACTGATTCATCTTGAACATAATCAAGATCTAGTTCATCAACTTGATCTGTCTGATGTGTAGAAGACGTCTGTGATAGACTTGAACTACCAATCTCTAACTCCACCTGCGTCTGTGTACTATCATCTTTTTCTAAATTATAAAGATTACAAGAATCTTTTCTAGGATACAACATAGATGACTTATAAAATATAACATCCCTACTAATTACAAATTTAGATGACTTGGGATCAGGACACTACAAACGATATCTTTTCACCCCTGAAGCATAACCGAGAAAAATACATTTCTTTGCTCTAGGCTCTAATTTTTTCTCATTTACATGTATGTGCTGGACACCCAAATATTCTTAAAGTAGAGTAATCAGCAGGAGTACCTGACCAAACTTCCTCTGGAGTCTTGAAATCGAGAGGAGTACAAGGAGAGCGGTTAACGATGTAGCAAGCTGTAGCAATGGCTTCTGCTTAAAAATCAAGTGTCAACCCTGCATTAGATATCATATACCGAGCCATTTCCAAAAGAGTTCAGTTCATGCACTTGTCGACTCCATTTTGTTGCGGAGTCATTATGATGGTGTGATACCAAGCAATTCCTTCATTCTTGCAAAATTCATTTAATTCACCTCCACAAAATTTCAAACCATTATCTGTCTGTAGCCGCTTAACATGTTTTCTTGTTTGCTTTTCAATCAAAAATTTTCATTGCTTAAAGGTTAAGAAAACATCGTTCTTATATATCAAGAAATACACCCAAACCTTCCTAGAATAATCATCAATAAAAGTCAACATATACCGAGTACCACCTTTAAATGGAACACGAGAGGGGCCCCAAAGATCAGAATGAATATAATTCAAAGTACCTTTAGTTTTGTGGATAGCTGGAGAACTGAAATTGACTGGTTTATGCTTCCCAAAAATACAATGCTCACAAAAGTCCATCTTACCAGTACTTTGACCAAAAAGTAGGCCTCTCTTGCTTAACAACGTTAAGCCTTTCTCACCCATGTGTCCCAAACGTATGTGCCACAATTTGGTAATGTCACCATCAGTAGAGACCGTCACAGCACCTATTACCGTAGATCCCTACAAAACATATAAACTACCAGACCTGCAAGCTTTCATCAATACAAGAGCACCTTTAAAAATTTTCAAAACTCTACCTTCAGCTGAGAACTTGCACCCTTGAGAATCGAGAGTGCCCAAAGAGATGAGATTTTTCTTCAAATCAAGAACATATCTAACGTCAGTGAGTGTTCTAATGATACTATCATATATTTTGATCCGGGCTGTGCCTTTACCAACAACTTTACAGGCAGCATTATTACCTATCAAAATAATTCTACTATCTAATGACTCATAAGTGGAAAAACACTCTCTGTTGGGACTCATGTGATAAGAACAACCCGAATCTAAAATTCACTCCTTATTAGACCTGACTTTATCTTCTGTGGTTACAAACATAATTTTCTTATTCTCACCTGCCGCTACACTAGCCTCGGCAGTATTGCTGTTATTCTGCTCAATTTTATATTTCTCCTTATATTTTAATTTATAGCAGTCATCCTTTATTTGCCTCTTTTTCTTGTAATAATTACAAATTTTAGTTCTGCCTAGATTTTGACCTGCTTTTGGATCTACTTCTTTCAAAATCTCTACTTTCATATCTACCTCGTACAAATAGTCCCTCTGCTTGACTTTCACTAGTTTCCCCAGTGATGTCCCTATCAATTTGCTCTTTTGACTTTAATGCAGACTTAATACTATTATATGAGACTGACTCCTTTCCATAAATCATAATATTACGAAAATATTTAAAAGACTGGGAGAGGAAACATAACAACAATATGGCTTGATCTTCATCCTCAATTTTTACATCTACGCTCTTCAAATCTAAAATAAGATAATCAAATTTATCCAAATGTGAAAGAATAGATGTACCTTATGTCATCCTCAATATGTACAACTTTTGTTTCAAATAAAGCCGATTTTTCACCGTCTTCTTCATGTACGTAGCTTTCAACTTGTCCCACATACCTTTAGTTATGCTTTCACCAGCAATCTCCTGCAAAACCTCATCTGAGAGATTCAATATGATAGTTGATCTAGCCTTTTTATCTAAATCTGTGAATTTATCTGACGTCACATATGTTGGCTTTTTCTCCACTCTATCAAGTGTAATCTCACACCCATCTTGTATTAAAATGGCCTGCGTCCTGAGCTGCTACATACTGAAGTTAATGCTCCAATCAAACTTTTCAATAGAGGTCTTTGTTATCTTCATGATGGCTAAAAATTGATAATCTGACAATTTTTCAATAGTGAGCCCACACGTGAAACCGAGACAACGGGTCCCACAAAAGCATCGGACGCAGGCCTCACAGGTAAAGTCGAGACATGGGCCTGACAAGCAAAATTGAACTACGTTTACAAAACTGAGGCAATGGGGCCCACAAGATAAATCCGAGGCTGTGGGCCCCGTTTGGACTCACAATAAAATATAAGATACTTTCTGATATGCAGGATCTATCTTAGTGGCAAACACAGAGCATACGGTAAGTTAGATTAACAAGAGAAGCTCTAATACCAGTTTGTTAAGAAAAAAGCCTTCGGATCGAATATTAGTTGAATTTAATAGTCCGAATCTTAATAACGAAAAATAAAGAAAAGGCAAAATAAATGGAACAGGATACAAGAATTTACATGGTTCGGTCAATGTGACTTACGTCCACGACTAGAGAGTGAGCCAAATTTACTAATATATGAAGAATGTACAAAAAAATATAAAAGACTGGCAGAGAAGCTTTGCAACTATTACAACTCCCAAATAAAATAGAAGCTTTCTGCTAGAGGAAACGAATAAAGATGTAGTGACTAAATTGGGAAGGAATAGTACGTCTGAAGTTTCAACTAACTCCTGTATTTATAGTGCAAATGTTTTAACTTTCGTCCAAAGAATTCTATCAATTTTTCAAACTCTCCGTAATTTTGGCGCAGGAAAAAACTCACCAGAATCACGCTTAAAGACTTTCGGCCAAGCATGGCTAAGAAACAGTTTGTCTTGCTAACAATATTTGACTCGTGAGAGGCCGAGACATTCAATACTCAACAGTTTGTGATCTTTGAAGGAAGAGCTGGAGGTGATGAAGAAGCAAGCAAGCAGCTTCATCTTAAGCTCTTGCAGCTTCCTCAGCAGTATCGAAAGTTCCTAACCAGACCCTGATCTTCTGTACTGTATCTTTTATTTCAGCAACCCATATTCCTGATGACCTTTGCCTGACTTCCACAAATCGCTTTCGACCTCTCATGGCCCCTGCTAATGCTTCTGCTGCTTCCTTCACCATCTCATCCCTGTTGGGCTAAGGTCCCTCCAATGTGGAGAGCCCATATAATCTGATGGACCAAATTTAACCCATTAGGGTTGTTTT
>JAOQMS010000001.1:27505131-27530616 GCA_027563885.1 Erythroxylum longipes | reverse complement strand
ATTCGATCAGTAGGGAAAAGAATTAATTGGGTTTTGTGTTTTTGATCCGCTGCGCATTACTCGTTTTATCGGTGTTGCTTTTTCTATCAATCCCAAGCTATGGTTACTTCACTAGAGCTCTTTCCCTCTACTCTCACCAACTTTTCTCTTCCTTCCCATGTCTTAGCTTCTCTTGTTTCGGTAAATTACTATCTGTTGCATGTCGTCTAAACTTATGTTAGTGGTTATTGTGATTGTGAAGGTCTCAATTTGTGAAGGATTGAGCTGGTGTAGTTTTTATGGGATAATGTCAAAAGAGAAAGTTCATCAGAAACAGTCCTCAAAACCTGAAAACCTGTTTATACATATAATTTCAGGCCTCTTATCAACCCATTTGGAGGCTTCTCATAAATGAGAGCGTGTGAAAGGGTAAAATAAAGTTCTGGTTTTTGACCAATTGCTTAGTATTTTTCAGGTTTTGATATTAGAATTCTAAGCTTGAATTGTTCAAATAAATCAGTTGGGTCATTTTTTAAAATTTTAAACCAATTAATTTTTTAGCTTAATTTAAGTTGATAAGTTTTATTATTTTAAAAATTAATTATTTTTATAATAATTTTTATAAACTTCAATAAAATAATTAATTTTTATTTAACAGTTTTTTATTAGCCTAATATCATTTCAAACTTTTAAATTTTAAAATTCTTATCTTATAATTTAATTTTTGATAAAAATTTTAAAATATTATATTAAACAAATGTTTTAATTCGAAAATTAAACCGATAAGATAAAAGATTTAAACTTTAAAAGTTGATATTAGAATGTTATAAAGTAGGCTAAGAATTAAATAATTTAAAATATGATTGAAATAGGTTGTCTTTATTAACGAAAGAATTTGAAGTTTAATTAAAAAAATTGTTTAATAAAATTAATTGATTTATTTTAGTTTATAAAAAATTATTATTTAAAAAATGACTGATTAATTAATAAACTAATCGATTTTAAATAATAAAATTTATTAAAATAAATATAAATTAAAAATGAAAATTTTTATAATTAAACTTATGGAATCGATTGAAATTTTAAATCAGACATGCATCTGAATCATCACTTTCGTGATAAAGACTCCTTGATGCTTTCCTACTTGTTTGTCATAAAGAAATTCCTCATTATTTAGATACGTATTTATTAAAAATTATACATTAATTTATTAATAATGTATTTTTAATAAATTATTTAATAAGTTTATGATTTAAAATTATTTACTTCGAAGCACAAGGGGACATGCATTGGAATCATCACTTTCATCATAAAGACCGCTTGATCCTTTTTTTATTTGATTATTATTAAAAAATCTAAATATGTTTATAAACCCTAATATGATAATAATATATTTTTAATAAATTATTTAACTAATTTATAATTCAAAATTAAATAATTTACTTAAAAGATTGAATACCTATTTTGCTAATGGAGATTCAATTTTAATTTGAATTTCTTTGATATGTTGATTTTAGATTGGAATTGTTTTAAAAATTAAATAAAATTAAAATTATTAACATATAAAAAATATTGAATAAAAATAAATATTTAAAATTTTTATAAAAATCTAAAAATTGAGACAAAGATTTTTAAACTACCCATTGAAATTAGAGAGAGCCTTCATGTGTAACAATTTAACAAATAATGAAGAAGAGCATTAAGTATAAGAATTAAAATGATATTTGATTCATAATAATTTTATATGGTATAAAATAGAAAAATTAACTCATATATAACACTTTCACAAATCATGATTATATATATAACAATTCTAGGAAATATGAACATAATTAATTTTGTTATAATTAACCTTGAATATAGGGATTGCTAAGGACCAGGTTCGAAGCAATGGGCCTGAGCTCAATCGGGTCAGAGGTTGTCCCGAGCCCAACCCTAACTTGACAAGTGTCAAACAACATCATTTTGTTTATAGGAGTCGAGTCTCATGTCATCCTATGCCTGAACAGCTTGAGCAGAGCTCGACCTAAGACCTGATGGGGCTCAAAAAATCAGGCTCGAGCCCATTCAATCGGGCCTGGCCTTATTACTTTAGGCAGGACTTGGACAAACCTCAACTCATTTGCCACCGCTACTTGAATAGTGGTTGGATATATACATAATTATAATAAATTGAGTCTTGAAATTATTCTAAACTTTTTTTCTTCCCAAAAAACAATAAGTTAAAAGAGTTGCTTTACAAATTTTTTTAATAACTATGGTTAATACACAGGTATTTGAAATAAAGTGCATGTTAAATAAAATATTAAATATATATAAATTATATATTTCATTTAATAAATCAATATTTCCAAAATTTTATCTAATTGATATTATAAATTAGCATGTGCCTTGATGCTAACCAATTAGAAAACAATCTATAATTAAAGATTGATAGAGAAATAAACATATAAAGCTTGATAGGAGAAAATTAGGGATGTCAATTTTGACTTGATCGTGGTCCGATTATTACTTCAAAAATGATTTGACTTTTTAAAAAAAATCAATCGATAATAGGGTCAGTTCATGGGTTGACCTATCTTAGCCTGTCAGGCCATCGATCCATTGACTTTCCTAAAGAAAACACATTTTTTATTGAAAGCATTTAAAAAAATAAAAATTAAATTAGTGCATTTTAAAAAAATTAAATTAGTGATCTTTTTTATATTTCTTAATTAACCACGTTTCTTATTAATTATACTTTTCTGTTATACAGTGAGACTGTGAGCTAACTGAGGTTGGATTGATCTCACAGCCCTACCATTCCCATCCCACAAACAACACGGTGATCGATCGAGCGCTAGAGTATTATTCAAACCATACATAATCTTGGCAATTTGCATCACAAGGATAGTATTGGAAATACAGGGTATAAAATTTCAATAATAAATTTCTCCCATTCTTTTTAAGGATGACATTTGTGTTCGAGCCCGGTTTGATTTAGCCTGAATTCAACGAACTTGGCTTGAGTTGATTGAGTTTTGAATTACCTTCATATTTTTTTTAATTTTCAAACTTTAAGCCGAGTTTGAACTACCTTACCTTAAGCTCGAAAATATTAAATACATGATGTTGTTTTCAAATTTTAAATTAGAAAAATAATTGGACATAGAGAATGGGCTACTCGAGCTCGAGGAGCAAACCTTGGGTCCGATCGAACTTTAAGTCAAACTCAAATTTTCTTATCGATCGTAATTCTTCTTCCTCCACTTGTGAGACTTTAGCGTTGAATTCAGATCAAATTGAGTTGGAGTTAGAGATAAATTACAAACATTAACAGTAAGCAATGTTTTAAAAACTGAACCGAAAGATAAATCAATAAAATAAAAAATTTAAATTTTAAAAGATTCAACTAGTATTAGATGTCATAAAATCTGCTAAAGATTAAATAAAATTAAAATTTTGAAATATAATCAAAAGAATTGTAATTATTTATCAAAATTTTAAAGTTTAATTGAAAGAAAAAATTGTAATTATTTATTAAAAAATTGAAGTTTAATTGAAAACAGATTGTTAAATGTAAAATTAATTAATTTATTGCGAATTATAAGAGTTTATTAATTTATGAAAGTTAGTTGATTAGTTAATAATTGATCAAATTTTATAATTATTAAAATAAATCAAAGTTAAAAGTTAAAAAATAAATTAAAAATAAATATTTTAAATTTTTATAATTAAAATGATCGAAGTGATTGAATTTTGTAATTATTGAAAAATGAAAACAATATTATAAACTGATTGGTCATTTGCCATCTAAAGAAAATGAAAAAGAAAAGAAACGTTTCGATCCAAAGCCACAGCAAAATCAAAACGATTCTTGTATAGCTAGCGACTTCCAATTCGTCTCAGTTGTTGAAGTAACTGAGAGAGAGGGGCCTCCATTTCCAATTCTCTTATCTCATTTTCCAAATCACCCCTCTTGCTGTCTCTGGGATCGCTTCTTTCTCGACCCACAAACTTCATAGGATTTGGTGGTACGTACTATTCTAACATCATGACTCTTTCTTGATCTCGATCTTGTTCCTGTGTTATTGATGTGGCTTTTTCCTTTTATTTGTCTCAGTTTCTGCTTAAGTTCTTGAATTATCATCTGGAAAATTTGATAAACTATTGATCCTGGTGATCTCCGATTTGGAATTTATGAGTACGGGTTAGATCTGAGTTTGTGGAAGTTAAATGTCGATTTTTATTGGTTTTTCGTTTCTGGGTATCACTCTTCATCTTGATAGCTGAATTGGGTCTTTTTTTTTTGTCATGTTTATAAAGGGTTATCACTGTTAACTTATTGAACAATGGAGGTTTGACCATGGATTCTGTTTGGATGTGATTTAAGTCTCTTGGCTGTTTGTCCTAGTGTGTGCCAAAACCAAAATATCTTTTATTTTCCATTGATGCTTTCCTGGTTTTTGAAGTATTTTCTAGTGGAAATAAGCATGCTGAATGCTGGTTATTTAGCTGAATTTTCTATTTTATGTAGGCATATATGAGTTACATTGGAAATTCTTAGTGATTGAGTAGTGGAGTAATGTGTTAAAATACATAAGATTCGTGTTGGTTTTCAGCCAGTGAGAAAAATGAATGTCTCTGTTATGTGTATTATCTTAAAAATGTCAACTTCAATTGGAAAAGAAAAAGTTAGAGATTGTATAGTAACACATTCTATATCTGATATTCCAGGCTTCTCTCACGTTGATTGTAATCTGCCAGCTGCATGGTTTGGATATTAGTTTAAAGGAACTAGAAGAAGTATGGGGCATTTGAATCTGCAGTCTGGGAGTAACTCATTCCTCAAGGAACCAAATGATTTTCTTGTTAAGCCCCCAAAAGGCGCTTTGGCATGCATGGTTAATTCTGAAATTGGAGCTGTTTTGGCTGTGATGAGGAGAAATGTAAGGTGGGGTGTCCAGTATGTGGCTGATGACGACCAGTTAGAGCATTCTCTCATCCATTCATTGAAAGAATTGCGGAGACAAATTTTTAGATGGACATGTAACTGGCAAAATATTGATCCATCTGTTTACCTCCAACCATTTTTGGATGTAATTCGATCTGATGAAACTGGTGCACCAATCACTGGGGTTGCACTTTCATCCGTGTACAAGATATTAACCCTTGATGTGTTAACTGTTGATACAGTTAACATTGGAGGTGTTATGAACTTGATTGTTGATGCTGTGACTGGCTGTCGATTTGAGGTGACCGATCCAGCCTCTGAAGAAGTGGTGCTGATGAAGATTCTTCAGGTTTTACTAGCTTGTATGAAAAGTAAAGCATCTGTAAAGCTCAGTAATCAACATGTGTGCACCATAATCAATACATGCTTTCGAATAGTTCATCAAGCAAGCTCCAAAGGAGAATTATTGCAACGAATAGCGCGGCACACAATGCATGAATTGGTTAGATGCATTTTTTGTCGGCTTTCTGATATAGACGAACGTGAACATATGCTGGATACTGACAACTCAAATGTTGGCAGAGAGGTAACTGTCAATTAATTGCAACTGTAATTTCCATGACAATGCCAGCCAAAAATCCTCTCTCTTCCCTGCTTAAATACTTGGCCTTTTGGTCTATGGACTTTGTTACTTTTGGCAATTTATGAAGTATTACTTTGTGCAGGCTAATGCACTCGATCAGTCTTTACAAAGCAGAGAGATGGACAATGGGATTAGTAGGGTTGAACCTGATGGTCAAACAATAATTGATAATTCGTTAAGTGGTCTTCAGGATAAATTAGTTGGGGGGAAGGAAGAAAACAAGATACAGATAGTTAATGACACGGAGGCTGCTCAAAATGGTGAGAAACTTGTGATGGAACCTTTTGGAGTCCCTTGCATGGTGGAAATTTTGCAGTTTCTTTGTTCTCTTATGAATGTGATTGAGCGTATTGAAGTTGGTCCTAAATCAAACCCGATAGCATATGATGAAGATGTTCCACTATTTGCTCTGGGTTTAGTTAATTCCGCAATAGAATTGGGTGGTCCCTCATTTAGTAAGCATCCGGCATTACTGTCTTTGATCCAAGGAGAGCTGTTTCGTAATCTAATGCAGTTTGGTTTTTCCATGAGCCCACTAGTTCTTTCAACAGTATGTAGCATTGTTCTCAATCTGTATCAACATTTGCGAACTGAGCTCAAAGTACAGCTTGAAGCCTTCTTCTCTTGTGTGCTTTTCAGGATTGCACAAAGCAAGCATGGTTCTTCATACCAACTGCAAGAGGTTGCTAAGGAGGCACTGGTTGACTTTTGCAGACAGCCGACTTTCATGGCTGAAATTTATGCTAATTTTGACAGTGACATAACATGCAGTAATTTGTTTGAAGACCTTGCTAACCTTTTATCAAAAAGTGCATTTCCAGTAAATGAACCATTGTCTGCTATGCATTTAGTTACACTAGATGGTCTGATATCCATGGTTCAAGGCATTGCTGATAGGATAGGCAATGAGTTGCCTGTTTCAGAAGAGGCTTCTGTCAATGTTGAGGAATTTGAAAGATTCTGGAGATTAAAATGTGAGAACTATGGTGACCCTAATTGTTGGATTCCATATATCCGTAAGATGATGCACATTAAGAGACGATTGACGGATGGGGTGGATCACTTCAACCGGGATCCTAAAAATGGTCTAGAAGTTCTTCAAAGGATGCACCTGTTGCCTGATAAGCTAGATGCTCTAAGTGTAGCTTCTTTTTTCCGGTACTCAGCTGGGTTGGATAAGAACCTAATTGGAGATTTTTTAGGAAATCATGATCAATTTTGCGTCGGGGTTCTTCATGAATTTGCTAGAACATTCGATTTTCAGGGAATGAATTTGGATACAGCTTTACGGCTTTTCTTAGGAACGTTCAGATTGCCTGGAGAATCTCAGAAAATTCAGAGGGTGCTTGAAGCATTTGCAGAGAGATACTATGAACAGTCACCTGATATACTGGCAAACAAGGATGCTGCTCTCTTGTTGTCATACTCACTTATAATGTTGAATACAGATCAACATAATGTACAGGTTAAGAAAAAGATGACAGAAAAAGACTTCATCAGAAACAACCGGCACATTAATGGAGGGAAAGATCTTCCCCAAGAATACCTGTCAGAGCTTTACCACTCCATTTGTGAGAATGAAATCCAGATGATTCCAGAGCAAGGAACTGGTATTCCATTGATGACTTCAGGACGCTGGATTAATGTTGTCCACAAGTCCAAAATTACATCTCCTTTTATTGCATGTGATTCCAGAGCACTTCTTGACCGTGATATGTTTGCTATCCTGTCGGGTCCAACGATAGCTGCTATGTCAGTTGTTTTTGATCAGGCAGAGCATGAAGAGGTTTTAGAAACATGTATTGATGGATTCTTGGCAATTGCTAAAATATCAGCTTCCTATCAATTTCATGATGTATTGAATGATTTGGTTGTTTCTCTCTGCAAATTCACGGGACTTTTGACCTCTTTATCTGCTGATGAAGCTATTATGACACTAGGAGATGACCCCAAAGCAAGAGTGGCGACCACAGCAGTCTTCACCATAGCGAACAGGTATGGCGATTGCATTCGTTCTGGGTGGAAAAACATTTTGGATTGTATCTTAAGTTTCCATAAGCTTGGCCTTCTACCGGCTCAACTTGCCAAAGATGCAGCTGATGAGATGGAACTGTCTTCTCCCCTCGAAGAAGTGAAATCTGCTACAATTTCTTCAACCACGCACACGTCATCTGGGATCACCCCTCGTAAGTCTTCTGGATTAATGAGCCGGTTCAGCCAGTTCCTATCTTTTGATGTGGAAGAGCCAAGGCCATTGCCAACTGCGGAGCAATTTGCAGCTCATCAGCTTACTCGTGAGACGGTTCATAGTTGCCATGTTGATAGCATATTCACAGAAAGCAAGTTCCTCCAAGCTGAGTCTTTATTGCAACTTGTTAATTCGCTAGTCCAGGCTGCTAGTAATCTCAGTAAAGGGACAGTCACAGTAGAAGATGAAGGAACATCCGTATTTTGTTTGGATTTGTTGATTGCTATTACACTGAATAACAGGGACAGAATTATGCTTATCTGGCAAGGTGTTTATGAGCATATATCTAACATCGTTCAGACAACCATGATGCCGAGTACTTTGGTGGAAAAGGCTGTGTTTGGACTCCTCAGGATATGTCAGCGATTGCTTCCTTATAAAGAAAACCTTACTGATGAGCTCCTCAAGTCACTGCAACTCATATTGAAACTTGATGCGCGAGTTGCAGATGCATATTGTGAACCCATCACACATGAAGTGTTACGGCTTGTAAAGGCAAATGCTCCTCATATCAGATCTCATGTGGGTTGGCGCATAATCACGTCTCTTATATCCATTACAGCTCGACATCCAGAAGCATCTGAAGTCGGATTTGAGACACTAGCATTTGTCATGGTTGATGGCGCACAACTTTTACCATCAAACTATATCCTTTGTGTTGAAGCAGCTCGACAGTTTGCAGAATCTCGATTGGGTGATGCTGATAGGTCTATCTCTGCCTTAGATATGATGGCAGGTTCTGTTGGTTGCCTAGTGAGATGGTCTAATGAGGCCAAAAATGCTGCAGGGCAGGAGGCTACTATCAAATTGACCCAAGATATTGGAGAAATGTGGCTTAGGCTTGTGCAAGCGCTAAGAAAAGTTTGTCTGGACCAGAGAGAGGAAGTAAGGAATCATGCTATCTTAATGTTACAAAGGTCGTTGGCTGGAGTGGATGGAACTTTCCTTTCTAGTGGCTTGTGGTTCCAGTGTTTTGACTTGGTGATATTTAGATTGCTTGATGATTTAATGGAAATTGCAACAGAAAGGTCACCCAAAGACAACCGGAAAATGGAGGAAACTCTTGTTCTTGCCATGAAACTGATGGCAAAAGCATTCTTACAGTCTCTGCAGGATCTTTCCCAGCAACCATCCTTTTGTAGACTATGGCTAGGGGTACTTAATCGTATGGAAAGATACCTGAAGCTAAAGTTCAGGGGAAAGCAAAGCGAGAAGATTCACGAATTAGTTCCTGAACTTCTGAAGAACATCTTGCTGGTGATGAAGGCAGCTGGAGTTCTTGTGCTGAGTGGTGATATTGGTGCTGATAGTTTCTGGCAACTGACATGGTTGCACGTGAAGAATATATGTCCATCGTTGCAATCTGAAGTTTTTCCAGAACCTGAATCAGATCGAACACAGCAAAAATAGATAAAACTCGGGCCTTGTTCGAGACGTATTCATCTGAACTTGACTACAGCATATCAAGCTAATATTTAGGGAATGAAGAATCACAGATTGTACTGCATCCTTATGATGCCTTGATCATGTGTCTAGGAAGCGCTTCCAGTGGTTTAGGAAGTCTTTTGGATTCTCCTGATATGAATTCATTGGAAGCAGATCTGAGGATTTTGTTCTCCAGTTTGATTGAGCCATCTTATTTACAGGGTCAACATTTCCATCTTGAATTTCGTATATTGAGCGGCTCTGGAACAGAATTTGGATTCCCAGATGTCTTCTTCTTCTTCTTCTTCTGGCAAGGGATTGATTGAATGAATTGAATGAATCCCTGCATAAATTTTGTTCTTGCTTTTCATTCCTGTCTGTATTTTGCACCATTGTCATTGTATACTCAATCCCATGTATACCAAGTTAAGAATTTTGAAACCTCCATGCATATAAGATATTCAATATATCATAATTATAATTATGTGTTTCCCAAATTTATTTTAATATATTTTATAATGATCTTTTATTAACTTTTTATATAAAAAATTTATTATATATGTATAGAGATGATAATGGGCTGGTTCATACACCGAAACTCTAAGTGTTTTCAATTGGACAGCTCATGGGCTGTCCAGTCGTGTTATTTAGAAAAGTTGATTCTCAGGGCAGTTTGGACTTGGGCAGGCCAGATTGAATCTAGTTAAAAAAAGACGTTGTTTTATACTTTTAATTTTTTAAAAATTATTTAAAAAAATTTATAGAGTAGGCCTATTATCATCGGTATATATGTACATTAGAGTTGATAATGTATCGGGTTGAGCTCAACTCCTTTGAGATTCAAGCTTGAGTTTTAAAAAATTTTAAATACTAATTTACTTGGTCTAAATAATTAAATTAAATTTGACTTATTGACTTTCTAATTATAGGGAAAAAAAAGAAGTTTAATTTGAATTAATCAAATTTGAATAGTTGAACTCAATAAAAAGGAGTTAGATTTAAAGTTAATTTCAATTATATATATATATATATATATATATTAGAGATAAGAAATTGAAATATATTTATAAATATGATTTATGCCTTATCTTATTTTTAAAATGTATTATTTAAAAAACAAAAATATGTAAACAAATTTATATTTGTGTTAAATTATGGATATAATTATTTAAAACAATATTGTAGCTTGATTTTTGTTAATATATGTATTTATAATATCAAATAATGGTCTAGATAATTTTCAAAAAAGTCATGGCAACAGCTGTCGAGAAACTATTGGATGAAGAGCACTCCCTGTTGTACTAGACTGTCACTTTATCATTTTCCCCCTTTTCCTTTCATTAATTGTGTCCACCGTCCTCCACTCCTCCCCTGCCTGAACGCGTCAACGCATTGCCGTTTGATCTCCGCCACAAGCCACCGATTTGTAGAACTTCCTCCTCCTTGTTCCGGCCAACGATTCTTGTTTCCGGTCGTCTGGGTATGGACCTTTTTCTGTCTCTTGCTTTGATAACCGAAGATTTTGTTTGATTTGTTTTCGAGAAGATTTTGACTCAATGTTGGATTGTGGTTAGATTGTTGATTGTTTGGAAAAATGAGTGAAGTATTTGAGGGATACGAGCGCCAATACTGCGAGCTTTCGGCGAATCTTTCGAAGAAATGCACCGTGGCCGGCGCTCTTGATGGAGGTAAAAGATCAATTGAGAAAAAGATGGATCTTTTGTAGTTCTATGATGTGGTTAGATTTTTTGAATGTTCAAAATTGATGGGTTTGTATGCTGGCTTTTTTGTTAGATTTTAAATCTTGTCTAATTACACTTTTCTCATGATCAGTTTTTGTAATATGTTTAGCGATTGAATATACAATGTGGAATTATTGTGCCATTGGTGGAATTGAAGGAGTTACTTCAAGTTGTACTCTACTTTCGTCTAACCAAGGGACCTTCAAGATTGATGTTGTGCCTAGGCTAGATAAACTTAAATGCTTTACAATTTTTGCCTTTCTACTTTATCCAATGTTCCTGTGGATTTAAGATATGTATGAATCAATAATTCTGGATATTGATGCCTGAGTAGCCTTCCAAACTGTGAGAAAAAAACGTGGTGAAGCTTGATCTTACTGGTTTTGGACGTGGGTTTTGTTTTCAAACTTGACTTTAGAAGTAAAGTCCATGCCACTGATCTTGTATTATTGGAATAAAGGTACTTTTCTTATTGTGTTGAACTTTTCTTTTTGGATAATGCTATAAAATAAACTTTAGTTTTATACACTGACATACTTTGGATTTCAAGTGCATGATTGTTTGACACACAATAGTTTAAATGTTCTTTATTCTTTTTGTTTATTCAAGTTTTCAATGTGACCTGGGCTCTCTTCAAGGCTTAATTTGATTGCAAAATATCTTGTTGAGCAGAGCAAAAGAAACAGAAACTTTCTGAATTAAGATCCGGGTTGGAGGACACCGAATCTCTGGTGTGTAATTGACATATTGCTCCCGATGAAATACTCTCTATTTGTCTTTTAATTTTGAAACTAAAATCATGCTAACCATACCCTTCCAGATTCGTAAAATGGATCTTGAAGCTAGAAGTTTACCTCCAAATGTCAAGGCTGTGCTTCTTGCTAAGTTGAGGGAGTATAAGTCGGATCTCAACAATTTGAAAAGTGAGGTGAAAAGAATTGCATCTGGCAATTTAAATCCAGCTGCCCGAGACGAGCTGTTGGAATCTGGAATGGCTGATGCATTGATGGTATGATAATTCTCTTAGTATGTTTACTATTAGTGACTGATAGCTCTGTTGAATGAATGAGAGTTGTTTTAGCAATGTGAATTTGGAAGCTTGATCCTATTGCATGCTAAATAATTGGCAGATTAATTACCCTATAAAATAAATGTTTTCCAGATTGCAGAATGACAGTCTTGCTTGCATTTACATTTTCTTAATCTCATGCATATTTGCAAAACTTGACTTTATGCATTATTATATCTTTCTCTTTTCTTTTTCATTTATTTTAGGATAATCTTTCGGAGAGTGACAATATGAGAAGTCTGTTTTTGAGGAATTGAGAGCCTGTGAGCTAATATTTAAGTCCTTTTTATGACACTGTCCTTTTCCGTTTTTGTTGTGTTATAACGATTTCCATCTTTCTGCCTTGTTTGATTTGAAGAAATCATGCAATTTATGCAATTTAAAATGTAGGCATCCGCTGATCAGAGGGGAAGATTGATGAAAACTACAGAAAGATTGAATCAGACTAGTGACAGAGTTAAAGACAGTAGAAGGACCATGCTGGAGACAGAAGAGCTTGGTGTTTCAATTCTTCAAGATTTGCATCAACAGCGACAGTCACTCCTACATGCTCATAACACGGTATTTCCACTATGATTTCTCAATTAGAATGCTATTTATTTAATCACTATCTGGTGCATCTATTCACATCCGTGTTTATTTCCACATACTTACGAATTAATTTACTACTAAACTTCCTCTTGCTAAATGATGGTATGAATCTAGTAGCCTCCTATAACGATTGTGGTCACAGCACAACCTGCAGATGGCTTCATGAGTGTATTGATCCTTTTATAAGCATCAAACACAGTTTTATATTTTTTGTGATGTTTTGTCCGCTGCAGCTTCACGGAGTCGATGACAATATCGGCAAGAGTAAGAAAGTGTTAGTTAACATGACAAGGAGGATGAACAGGAACAAGTGGATTATTGGTCTCATTATATCGGTTCTTATTGTTGCTATCATCTTGATCTTGTACTTCAAACTCAGATAAGCGTGATACTTACTCTCTGTTATCCACCTGGGTGTTTCAAAGATGTCCGTTCAGTTTTTTCTATTCTGTTTTTTTTTTTTTCATGTGGTTTTGCTGCAAGATAACGATGTCATATTAAACTGTTCAAGTTGCGATTCACAAGTATAATGCAATGTGTTTTTTACATGTAGACGTGTATTATGCTCGTACTCTTGTTGCCTGATATACTCTTCATATAGTTTACAGTACCGAGAACAAAATGAGAAAGATGTTCGAGACTCAGTCTCAGAAACACAGAAACATGTTGAACTGCTTCCATTTCCAGATTGAAAAAATGAACTGTTTATACTACACCTTTCCTTACAAGAATAAGGAATGACAGAAATACCTAAAACTGAACTGAGCGATTCGGAACAGTCTTAAGTTTTAAGTTCAGTTTGATCGAATTTAATGGACTGATCCTAACCTGTTTGAAATTCAGACATACCAGAAAGTTTGTGGGGTCAAGCTTAAGCTTTCTTGGTCTTAATCCGGCCTGAACCAAATACCAAATTACCATTTGGTATAGTTGAGAGCTCAACAGAACCAAATCAAAAGTTTATTGCCATAGACGTGTCACGAAATGAATAAATCATTTTCAGTTTCCAAATTTGGAACAAAGAACAAATAATTACATATGGAAATCTCTCATTCATGCCAATGGACTTCTTCGCCTTTTGTATCTCCAAAGCTTTGCTCGTTTAGCTCTTTAGAGAACATTGAAAGGTACATTATCTATGGGATCTGTTGAAATCTAGAATGCTTCAAGTCAAGAGATTATTTGGTCCCTCCCTCTTGAATTGACTATAGTCTGCAAGCAAGCTACCATTCACTTTGTTCTTCATATTCTCCACCAATCTTGTTAACACCTGAACTTGTAACATTAATCTTAAACAGGTTAATGAAACTGATGATGCATAATTCATGGTGCCATTGTCTGATAGAAATGTTGAGAGCAGGTTTTCAAGGCCTAACCGTCTCGGCGACATTCCTACGGACGTCTTCAGGAATCAACTTGAGCATGGGAGGAAGAATGAAGCTCATTTTCATCTCTAGCTGACCTTTTAACCGGGTTCTGGCTCCTCGTCTATCTGGGTATAGGGCTCCTTTAACAAATAAGGTAAACTGAGATGGTTGAAGCACATCATCAAGCCCATGGAGCTCCCATCTTGTCTGTAAATGAATACTTCGGCATAGGTCACTAGAGTGAATATGCAAATAGGAAAACTTAAGGTTCTTTGGATGAGTTCTTGGATGCATTTATGGCTTTTATTCTTACAATGTTGAGCTCTAGAACCTTTGTGATATCTTTAGGAACATTTGGTGGATAATCTGTCCCTCCTGTTTTACACTTCAACCTCATGTCCACTGTTGGCCAGACAGTAAGGAACAAAAAGTTTATGGGCAGCATCTGAATTCTCCACTCTTCCTGCAAAGTTTTAATATGCATCGTATGAAAGAAATTTAAGAGAGAGAAAGAGTTAATCTTATGAAACAAACGTTGGGTACTTGATTACAGTATCATAAGCGACAAATCAATGTTTTTCACCTCAATCATGCATGTGCTTTAACAATTTTTAAGCTTGAAATTCATGAACGATGCATAGTCAAGAAATCGTTAAGCTTGATCAATTGGTTATTAGCTTTACATTTCAGTACTTTTGATATGTTCCTATCATTCAATTCTATGTCTTGCTACCGAGTTTTGAGTCTTTCCAATGAGCTATCACTAAAGAGTTTAAGAACACTAACTTCTGCTACTTTAATGCCAAATTATGTAGGAATGTGCACTATTATCTACAGGTAAGATGGCAAATACTTGCTGCCCACTTCCTATAACAAATCCCAAAACTCGAAACTACCCGATATATTATTTTCTATATGAATAAATAAATCTTAAAAAGTTACCAAATGATTGAGAACGAAGTTTTCATTCTGTCAAAAGAAATGCAGAAAAAAGAGTTTCTTGATACTGATAGTTATAGGACTTTTAGTTATTTGGCAGACAGAGGACTGCTATTAGCTGCAACAAGCATGGTTTATTTAAAGTGAGATTGTATTGTGAACCAGCACCATTACTAGATTCCATTGATCTTACACAGCACAAATAAATACACTTCTATCAGAAACATAAGAGCAGCATCCATTGCAGGAAGAAGATAACTCTTCAGATGGTCATGTAACATTGTTCAATAGAATGAGTAGACAACGTAGTCTAAGTTTATCTCTAAATTTTCAGGAAAAGAACAAAGCTTGTTTCACTTGCTTGTGTTGGGAAATTGGGACAGAATCTCAACCCGTACACAGCAGAAGAAACATAATATGTACTAGTTTTTCTACTTACTAATGATCAATTTTAATACAGCAACAATTAGAAACAATTTAAAGATAATACTTAAATACGAATTATGATCCCATCATAAACCATCTTCTTGAGTAAATACCATAATGTAATCAACCCATTATCATATTGATGAACCATAGAAAAGATGGAACTGGGTAAGGTAAGCAGTAGATTAAGGATATGAAGAACCTCGTTAAGTTGCCGACTCCTTCGCTTGTCAGGAAAAATTGCTTTGAAAACTCTAGGTTTGTCCTCCAAGTATCTATCAAATGAAGCCTGCAAAGCATTTTATCAAACAAAGACAGAGCTACACGGTATAAATGATAAGAGCTCAGAGAGGCAGAGAGAAGAAACCCCAGGAGACTCATAGAGAGGCATGTCAGTAGCAATCCTTGAACAGTAAGTTGCTGGCTTCACTGCCATCTCACACTTAACTGATTCTTGCTTCCTCAGTTTCTGCTTCCATTTCCCACTGCTAAAATACCCAACTGCTATTCTCTGCATAACGCAACTTTCTGCCATTTCCTTCTTAGTAACTCTGCAAATATGCAAGTCACTGTCTATGGAAATTTTCTCATTAGAAGTCGCTCTTAAAATGGTATGTCTTAATCTACCGTTTGGAGTCACGTGAAAAAGGAAAAGGAGAAAGACGAGTGTTTGGAGTTAAAGGTGGAGTGAGATTGATGTGGAAGCCATGAAAGGTGAAAGATAATGCAGAATCAAGTTTGGCACTTTATCTTGTCCACTTGGCAATCTCCTGGAGACTACAAAGATTGAGTTTATTGTCTGTTTGTCTCACGCGTCACCGTTGATTCTGTTCAGTCATCTTTTTCGGAGTTAAAAGTGGAGTGAGATTGATGTGGAAGCCATGAAAGGTGGCAAGATAATGCAGAATCAAGTTTGGGACTTTATCTTGTCCACTTGGCAATCTCTTGGAGACTACAAAGATTGAGTTTATTGTCTGTTTTTCTCACGGGTTACCGTTTGATTCTCTTCAGTCATCTTTTCTCTTTACTTCTGGTGGTTCTGAGTGGCTTGCAAAAGTCAAAACTCGAGCTCTTTTGTACCCAAAGAAAAAGAAATTACTCTTTTCTTTTTATAAGAAATTAAAAAAAAGTGATCTTTAAAATTTTGGAAAAAGTTTATTCTAATTTTCAATTCTTAAAAAATAATTCTTAAATTTCGGTTAAAAATAAAAAATACATATAATATAAATATCAAAGCTAATTTAATCAAATATTATTTATATAATAATTTAAACCGATACTTAAATTTGAATTGAATTAATTAATACTTACTCAAATTAATAATCTATTAAAATTATTTTAAATTATTAATTTAATTTAAATTTAATTAATTCGAGTTAATTTTAAAAATTAAATTGAATTATTATTATATTAGTACATGTATTTTGTCAATATCTTTAAAATTTTATTAATCTACAAAAGATTTTTATATCTTTTTCTCTAGTTTTTCTCATATATAATATTAATTGATTTGGTAATCAACAAAGAAAAACAAATATTTGTTTGTTTCAAGGATGATGAATCATTTATTAATAATAGCTTTTTTTTTAATCTTGGTATCGTTATAAGTATTTTAATGTTTTTATTCAACTTATAAGCATTTTTTAAAATATAATTTAACAGCTTAAAACATTTTATTCATAAAAATAAGGTGTAAATCAAAAAAGAAAATACATATATGTGTGTGTGTGTGTATTTATCATGAAGAAAAAGCAAAACCAAAGTGTTATATGACAAAACAGACTTTTATAAGATGAAGAAGATGCCATAATACCATTAGCTTCGGCTATATCATCAACAAGAATAAAGAACAAACCATCAGTTTGGGTTTTTATTTAGATGCATAGCACAAACTTAAACACACACTTAAAAAGAGTTGACAGTAAAAACCATCGGACCCCTGAAAGGAAACATGCCTGATCCCTTTATTTAGTAGCTAATAGTGGCATGAAGTCCAGAGCAGGCAGGGAGATCAGTTCACTCATCATCATAGCTCTTGTGGTGGTGGTGCTTATTTCGGTGATGCTTCTTCTCTCCACCGTCATCATCGTCAGAGTTGTCACCGCCCTGCTGATTTAAGCACACATGAGAAGAATATAAAACCCAAAAAGGGCACAACATAGAGCGATTGCCGACATGATCAGCATTTCAAAGATGCAGTTACAAGAATAACATAATTTGCGAGTTATTACATGTATTTGATGATTTACACCTCGGTTTGTAGTATTACTTCTTCCCCCTTTTCTTATTAAGCTCGATTCCATGCTCCGGTCAAGCTTTATTTTTAAACTCTTTCATCAAAAGGGCATGTTTTGTTTATACTTAACATCATTTTTGATCTCGATTAACTAGGCTGCGTTGAACAAGACATTCAAAATAACGTCCTTTCAGTCTCGGAGGCAAATCCCGGGGGCTTGACCTGATGACTTCGAGCCGAACCAGGGCTCTTTGCCCTTCCTAAATAGCTAAGACACTAGTACAACACTAGATACTGAAAATGCCAACAACACTAGATACTGAAAATGCCTAACAAACAACCAAGAATTCACCTTTTTGTGTACCTAAGTTTCCAACAAGCAAGCAAGATTGAACCTTTATGAATCTCACACATAGCCACTAAATGCGAAAAAGAATTATCTAACAATTGATTTTGCAGGATATAGACCAAACTTGGAACAGAGCTTACGTATTTCTTGCGGCCATAGCCTTCATCACCACCATAGCCATACTTATTCCGAGATTCATCATCATCATCATCACGGCGTCTGCCATAATCAGACCTCTCATACTCACCACTCTCTTGCCTACCATAGCTAGGCTTCTCATACTCACTCCTCCCTCCATAGCCTCCTCCTTCTCCATAACTCGGCTTCTTACCATACCCGCCACTTCCATACTCCGATCCACCACCTCCATATTCAGTTTCATTCTTCCTTCCATAACCACCTCCATATTCGGACTCAGTCCTTCCTCCATACCCAGATCCATATTCCTGTTCGGACCTCCCTCCATAGCCCGACCCATATTCTGGTTCGGGTCTTCGTCCGTACCCAGATCCGTACTCCTCAGTGGGTTTCTCAAACTCTGGTCTCCCACCATATCCGGATTCGGGTCTCCGGCCATACTGAGATCCATATTCCCCACCACCAGATTCATACTGGGAATCGGGTTTCCGGCCATACCCAGACCCATACTCCCCACCACCAGATTCATACTGGGAATCGGGTCTCCGGCCATACGCAGACCCATATTCCCCACCACCAGATTCATAGTGGGATTCGGGTTTCCGGCCATACCCAGACCCATATTCCCCACCACCTGATTCATACTGGGATTCGGGTTTCCGGCCATACCCAGACCCATATTCCACACCACCAGATTCATACTGGGATTCGGGTTTCCGGCCATACCCAGATCCATATTCCTCGCCGGGAGGCTTCCCATAATCAGTCCTCCCACCATACCCGCCACCGGATCCATACTCAGACTCAGGCCTCCTGCCATAGCCCGAATCATAATCGGATCCGGGTCGCTCCACCCCATAACCAGCATCCGGACGACCACCGTAGGCGGGGGTAGGACGAGGCTTGGGGCGGGCATAGCTGCTGTACTCAGCCTCGAGGGCCTCGTCAGCATAGGCAGAGGGCTCGGAGTGGGAGGAGTAGCTGGGGCGATCGTAGTCGACCCCCTCCGACTCTGAGGTAGTTGGGTAGCAGGTCTCCTCGGACGGCGGAATTGGGCGGCCGTATGTCAGAGTGATGTCGTAACCACCGTTGTATGGTGTGGGATCGTACTCGTCGAAATCATCGACGTCTTCGTCGTCGCGGCGCCTTGAGAAGAAGGGCATATTTGGGCAGATTGGAAAAGCTTTTTCAGAGATGTGATTGCGAAAATGGAAAAGAAGCTGAATTTTAATACGGTTTCAGGGACCACGACGACACCGTTTCAATGATACGCTAAAATTGAAAAAAATCATAATTAATTTTAAATCTTAGCTCCTTTAAAAATATTTTTTATTTTTAGAATTTTATCAAACCCTTTTTAATAAAAAATTATTATATAATCATTATTGTATATTATTACAAAATTTTATAACTGACTTGACTTGAATTTTATGGGAATTTTTGTTAAATATCTAAAAAAATTTAGTAAAACTTATTTTATTAAAACTTCTAATATTGTAAAAAAATTAAAATAGATAATATTAAAAAAATTGCATCATTTAGCTCTTAAATCTTTATATGATGATGTTCAAGTTATATTCTATTGTAAACATTAACGTTCAAAATACATTTTTAGCTCTCATCTAATCAACAACTCGGATAAGATCCGATGCAATATATGATTATTTAAATCCTTGTAAATACTCTTGCTTTTCTCGGATGGATAAAAATTTGAACGGAATACGTAAAAATAAATTCTTTAATTGGACAAAACAAATTATTTGCCCTTCTTGCAAAGATCAAATTACCAGTATGTGATATAAATGAAGAAACAAGAAATGCTTTGTACTATGAATTTTGATGAGTGCAAGCAAAAGAAGTTAGACCAGAACAAAACTTGGATCCAAAACTACAGGAGCTTTTTCCTCTCAAAGTATGTCTTAAGATGCCATAACTGTAAACCAGCCACTGATAAGCAAACCAGAAGTGAAAGGAAACTGAGGCTTGCCATTCTGGAATTAGTTGATCTATTGAGGTTTTGCATTTCTTCCTCCCTGTAGTTGATAAAGGAAAAGGACAAAAAATTAGGATTTTCAATCAAAAAAATGCTTGACAAATAAGGATAAAAGACACAAATCTCTTTTATAAGTTCAATTATTAAACATTGACAGTTTGTTTGTATTGTTGGTGTATGTATAAACATTGACAGATATTGCAGTAATTAGACAGAGGGCTTCCAATGATAATGATGCACCAAATATGATTTTATATGCAGGAACACACATACATTTGGAGGAAGTTAATCTGTATGTACCTTTCACGAAGAAAGAACATCTCTTCATGAATAGATATTACCGTGTCGTGCAGTTTCTTCAACTCGAGTTCCATCAGCTAGCAAAACCAGAAGAAATCCAGGATTCAAACAGCTTATGAGAAGTCTCAAATGGAGGGTCAAAATAAAACCAAAAGAAAAAAAACAAAATCATCCAAGACTCAGAAGTTGCCAAGTTGTCATCTGAAACTTATATCTACGATAAGGGTACAATCCAGTTTGACATCTGAAATTTTCACATGACAGGTGAATATCACAATCCCATATCAGAAAAGAAGAAAGAGTTGAAAGTTTTTAGCAATACTTTATGCTCCTGTTTAAGAAAATCCAGCAACTCCTTGCCAAATGCCCACCTGATATCAGCAGGAGTAATAGAGAATCCAGATATCAAACTGCAAATGGTGCATCTTAACTATGAGACTCAGACCCTAAGCAGCAACCCCACAAACATCTAATGCTGGTAATTGAGGAGCTACTGTTGTTTCCTGTAAATGCTAACCATGTTGCAAATTAAGCGCACACTAGAATAAGAGGTAAAGTTTGATGACATTCGACCATGGGGCACACTTACAGAACTAGAACTCGGGATGATACACGTTAAGAAGGAAGGTAGAAGGGTTCGGATAGCTCTGCTGGTAGAGGAGAGCACTGAAAATCCTATTTGATCCCTTAATTCCATCTTCAAAGTTGATTTGAATTTCTAAAAAGTAATTCAAACATCTAAAAATATAATGTAGGAAAAGAACAATTCTAGACATCCATCAAAGAAAATCCTGCTACAGGTTGCAGTTCGATCTGCTAAGAATGAAATATTATCAACATGCATTCAACACAGTAGCTCGCGAACAAAATGGAGTGGGGAATTAACTTCAACATGTTAAACAGATGCTAAAAACCAGATGAATACTAAATGCAGTTAAAAAATAGATCAAGTTCAGATAAGCAAGCCAGGAGGAGTCAAACAAAAGTGAGTACAACCCCAAATTACTCACTTCAATCTGTCCTTTCTTAGCAACCTTAGACCAATCCTTGGCAGCTACACCGGTTTTCCATTCAAAATCAATCGAGAATGTCACTTCTGGCTTGTGCACTTTGGCATCGAAGCAGGTTGTATAGTCACCACCCTCAGCTGCAGTGAATGCAAAATTACCAGAATCCACGTCTTCCCCAACATGGTAAATGCTCCCAAAAGGGGAAGTCACCTACACCAATGTCACCAGCAAATCCACACACTAAGATCAGACACTAACTCACAATATCCAACAGCATTTCATGATCAAATACAAGAAACAAGACAAGTTTAGATCAATTCTCTTCATGCCCGTTAACTATCCATACATATGAATAAAAACCCACATGCGCAAATGCAAGATAGTTACATTCCTGATAAACACGAATTGAAGCGGACACATAGAAAGCGAAAAGCACAAAATCACAAACTAAGAGAACGTGGAAAAACGTGCAATCACCTTGACAGAGAGCTTATGGCTATCAGGGATAGGACTACCCTCATTGGGATTCACAACACTGTACTTGCCCACAGACATTGCATTTTTCTTTATATCCTCTGATATGCATTTCGTGTGCCCTGATTTCAGATCAAGTCTCATCGACTCTCCAACTGTGAAAATCAAGCCCAAGAGGGTTGTTACAACCAAAAGATTGGAACTTTTCATTCTTATTTTTCCCAGAAACAGAAGTTTGATCCTTCCTTTTGCTAAGATTTTCTTTTTGACGATTGGAATTCAGAATTTTGTCTCAGATCTGTCTCCAACTCTGTTCTCTGTTTTAATGTCTCTGTGTCAGGTTCGAAAGAGAAGTGTTACGTAACTCTTTTAAGTGCAGCAACGCTCTACTTACGTTAATTCTTTTCCCCACTACTTACATTTGCTACATTAGACACATTGTGTCTAGTTCAATGGACCAAATCTAATTTGATCGGAATTGAATTTGAGTGTTCGAATTCGATCGGACTTGAATTTGATAATCTTTTTTGGGATAAATCAATTATAAAAAATAGGATCAAATAATTTAAATTCATACTAATGTTTGAATTTTTTCGAGTTAAAGTTCGAATATTAAAATTTGCCGATTCGACCTATTGCCACTTTTAATTGCCACAACTTGTTAGAGACAATAACACGATGAAGATGTATGTCACTAACGGTTGAGCTTGAGAAATGGAGTTGATGGGTTCCTCCTTCAGAGTAGTTGATGGGTTCCTCCTTAAGAGTAAATTTCATGTGGATGAAAGTCGATTGGATGTTATTTAAATTAAAATGTTATTTGTTTGACAATGAGAAATTTTTGTCAAGCGAGCAAGAAGCACTTTGATGCTCTAGTATAACGTTGTGAGCAAATAATTTTTAGTGACTATAAGAAGAAAAAAGAGAGGTCATACAAAAACTAAAAGGAAACTGATCAAGAAAGATATGATAGAATTGACCCTTACTGAGAAACGGTCAGAAATAGAAAATTATGGTGTAATAGGACAAAGGTGAGGGAAATCTTTTAAAGTACACCAAAACAGTCGAGTTAGCTTACTATGAGCTATTTACGGTAACACTCGCATAACGTATTTACCGCGCAGAAAGTTCAATCTGTCTTTTCTAATTGCGAGTCATGGACAAGTCGTTCTGTCATACTACTTATCTTTTTCAGCACAGGTGTAGAGGGAAAGGTCTAGCAAAAATGTCGGAAACTGTAGGATTGTCATACACACAGGGTTTCAGCGCAAGGACTCCTAGTCTAACTAGAAACAAGCAGAGCCGTTTTTTGCAGCTTATCACGTATTAGTAAATTTGGGCTTCATATCAGGTATACTCTTTGGTTTTATTTTCTATTTTATGTATTTATATACGTATTAATTTTCATTTCATTTACCTCTTCTTTTAACTTTTTTTCATCATTTTTTCATTATTATATTTGTATGTGGGTTTATCAGAAACAGTCTCTCTACTACGTAGGAATAAGGTTGCGTACTATTAAACCTCGCTTTTGTTGCGGAATTTCGGACTGAGTGATGACGATGAATGAGAAAATTTTGTAATCACTATTTTTCAATGTTTATTTAAAAGTTTTAAAAATTATTAATAATTTTTCAAAATACAAATTAAATTAAAACCTATTTATAATTTAAATTTAAAAACTCAAATATTCTCTTTCGCTATTTAGAGACAACTATTTAAAATATAAATTATTGAAGTAAATCAATGTAAATTGTTAAATTTATCTTGATAATTAATTTCAATGTTAAAAACAATATTTATTGAAAAAATTACCAATTTCTTTTATAAAAAGAATGATCTCAACCATTATTTATTAAATATGTATTGAATAAATCTATATTTTAAATAAATTATTTAATTAATTACATGAAATTTTTAATAAAATTGGTTCACATAATGTGAATTCAACCTTTTAATGTTTATAGGAATTTAGAGAGCTTAAAATGAGATTAAATAAATATATATTAGAGTATTACCTTCGTCGTCATCACTTTGAATCAAACGGTTGATTTTAATTCAACTCGAAATTAACAAGTCAATTTTGATTTAATTAAATTTATATGATTTAATGAACCGGACCTAACCTAGGCATCTTGAGTATGAGCTCGACTTTAGATTCGGCCAATTCAAATCTAACTCGTTAACTTCAAACTGAGTCGGGCTAAGACCGGCCAATGACCATCACTAAAACAAATTTCACATCATCATGCTCATTTTCATATAAAATATGTTCTGATCTTTTATTTTTCATAATAATTGAAACTCTACACATTCACAATCAAATATATTATCAATAACATAGAAATTTTATTAATTTTTAAAATGGAAACTTTATTAAAAATATTTTAATACATAATGATCTATTAGTTCAGCTAGTCAATCCCTTTGAGGAAAGAAAAATAAAAGATAACAAATTGCTGTTCACATTGCAATAAAATAAAAATTAAAAAACCATTTATTATTAAAAAGTGATTACAAGTCCAAAGCACCTTGGTTGTTGTAGAATATACCAACCAGGATCTGCCACTTCACTCATATCATATTGAAGTTGGTTGCAACTCCCACCTTGTGTGTATTTTTTAAATCTTAAAAAGATATATTCATGACATCTTACAGAATAAAAATTATAATATTTAATCAACAAATGGATATGTATTAATAATTTAATATCAAACTATAGATTTAATAATATTATCCTTCATACACTATCATTATTGACCTACATCTATGAGAAACAATTTACCATGTTCTTTATTTATAGGGGATTCCTCTTGTAAGATAACCAAATTTGGTAATTATTCAAAAAAATATTTTAATTGTAATGATATTATTATGTAAAAGATGTAAGGAAATACTAAATTTGATTTTTATTAAGTTTTAATTAAATTATTTTATAAAAATTACTGATGAAATCAAGCAATACATGATAAATTTTATTAAAATAAGATTATTTAGAGTTGATAAAAAATTGAAAATAATAAAATCATATAAAAGGTTCATGTTGCATACTATGATTAAATAATTTGACCTGTTTAATCGTAAAAATCTTGGACTGTCTAATTTTATGATTCGGTTTTCAATTTTTTGGTTTGATTTAATTTAATAACTCTTATTGTTAAAAATCGATCAGTTTGTTAATTAATTATTTAATTTTCATAAATTAATAAGTTATTATAAATTAAAATAAACTAATTAATTTCATTTAAAAATCTTTTTCTAATTAAACTTTAATTCTTCAATAGATCATAATTATCTCTTTCATTCATATTTTAAATTCCTTAATTTTATTCAAAGTTTAGCCGATTTTATGACTATTTAATACCAATTGAACCTTTTAAACGTTAAATCTATTGTCTTATCAGTTTAACTTCTAGTCCGATTTTTGACATATTAAGTTTACATATATCACAAAAAGAGATGGCAACATGCTTGATCGAGTTACGCGAGGACATTGTTCTTTTGTACCATTAGACAGGGCCTCAACTAATACTCTAAACCTAAATTTGATCTAAAATTCGATTAATTTAGATTTAATGTATGAACTTCGCGTTGGCTAAACCCGACCCTTTTTTTATCATCCC
>JAOQMS010000001.1:27494396-27505063 GCA_027563885.1 Erythroxylum longipes | reverse complement strand
TTTCCTAATTGATGGTAGTGTCTAACCATATTTGGCTGAGCAACTGAAAAGCAAGTGATACAATTTTCTTTAATTTGATGATAATACAAGTCCTTTAAGCACCTAATCAAACCGGAGATGTCTCTCTGTTTTGTTGACCTCAAGCACTACATTTGGAAATATCAATGCCTAAGTAGGGTTCTTTTCATTTACCTAATCACCGGCTAATCATATCATGTGATCTCAAAAAGACCAGCCAATGGTTATATTTGTTTTTTCTTTTCTTTTTTCTATTGTGGTGCACGAGCCACCTAAAATTCTGATATTCCAAATTATAGATTCCAAATTGGGAAAATATTTTACCTACTCATATTACCATTAAAATAAAAAAGATAAATGTTGTATTTTGTAAATTTTTTTTAGATTTTGTAACTATAAAAGTAACACCTAATAAATCATTTATACTTATTTACTCAAACCATGTTCACCAAATAATTTTCTCAACAAATTAAGAGAGTTTTAAGAAAAAAGATGTTTTAATTTGAGAAAATTTGGGACAGTATTTACTAATTCATAACACCATTATAATAAAAATGATAAATGTTATATTTTGTAATTTTTCTATAAGACTGACACATTGAATTTTTTAAAATTAAAAGTATAAAATAACATTTTTTAATTAGGTCTAAGCCTAGATTGTTAGGCCTAAATTAACCTGAGACTTAACTCTTTTAAATAAAACGACGTCATTTTATTAAAAAAAGTTGGACATCAAGCCATTCTAGATCTGAACAGTCCATAGGCTAGCCCAATTGAAAATACCTAAGTCTGAGCTTTCACTCGTTGTTATCCTTATTTTTCTATGCTTGATAAATGTGAAACTAAAAACAATAGATAATTTATGAACCAAATTACGCCACGCGTAAATTTCCCTCAGACCAACCAAATTGCGCCACGTGCTATGCTTCCGATCTCGCTTTATGTCGGCCCACGGGAAGCGGGGGCCCACAGAGCCAGATCGGCAACTTCGGCTAATTTGGTCAAACCTCAAGCCTCATTAAACAAATTAAAAAGGAAAAGTTAGGTTTGGTTTTGTTTCACCCAATCAGAACTGTCCACGTGAATGGGTCTAATTGGTCCAATTACCGTTAACGGCGGCACTGTCTATTCCTATTTTCTTCAGTCTGACGCGGGACTATTGATGTTGACTTCCTGTTGTCTAATCTCAGCCGTGAGATCAGAAGTTCCCGGTATGATTAGAATTCCTCTAAAATGGATAATCGTGAAACGCGTCCCTGTCGAGTAATTTAGTTTCTAAAGTGGAATTGACAAAATGAATTAGGAGATAATTAAAATTTGAGTAGAACTTAAATTTATAAATTTATTTAAAATTTAAATTTAAAATAATATTATTTTAGATAATTAATTAATTTAATTTAATTTAATTTAATCTTATTATTGTTATTAATTTAATGCATTATTATTATTATTATTATTATTATTATTATTATTAAATTTATTTAAAGAACCTAAAATATGTAATTTTTTTAGACTTTATTTTGGAAAGATTTTTAGCCAGCTAAAACTTTCCTAAGAAATAAAAAAAGAACTTTCTATTGTGTGAGCATGTTGACTTAATGTTATCATCATCGTCATCCAGTCCGAAATTTTACAACAAAGCAAGGTCTGGAGAGTCTGATAGTACACAGTCTTACCCCTACAGACCTGCTAGCACAATATAATATACCAAAATAAAATTAATGAATAAAATAAAAATATGACAAATTGAGTATGGTATTTATTAATAAATATTACATAATGGATAATATTAAATTAGAGGCTTAGTTTATTATTGTGATTATTATAAAATTAAACAAAATATAAAATTAATATTACTAAAAACAAGTGGGTTGTAAGTTAAAATTACCAATAATTAAAAAACTCAACCAATTTGATCAGTTTAACCTTAAAATCTTTAAACCATCTAATTTTTTAGTTTGATTTTTAATTTTCTGGTTTGATTTACTTTAATAACTCTTGTTGTTGAAAAAGCGTCAATTTATCAATTAATCGTTTAATTTTTGTAAATTATTAAATTCCTATAAATTAAAATAAATCAATTAATTTCATTTAACAATCTCTTTTTTCTATTAAACTTCAAATTTTTCGATAGGTAAGATATTTTATATTCTTTAATTTTATTTAATATTTAGTTGTTTATGACAGTTTAATACTAGTTGAACCTTTTAAACCTAAAACTCTTATCTTTCCGGTGTAACTTGTAGTTTGGTTTTTAAAACATTAAAAATTACACTAAAATTAAGAATTTGTAGATCCAAAATATATATTTTATAAATTATTACAAACATTTGATAATTTATTTAATTTGCACTTCAATAATAGTTTGATGATTAACTTAACATGAAAATAGAGATTTACATTTAAAAAAAAAAGGATTTTGCATTTTTTAATTAAAAAATAAAGCCATGTATAGTTGTAAGCTAAATATATAAAAGGAATTGCACATCAGAATAACAGATAAATTTGGTTGCAACTAACTCAAAGACTTTGCATAGAAAAACATTTCTATGATCCTGTTGAGATTGAAGAAGTGAAGAATTAGTCCAATCACTCATCAAACTGAGTGAGATAGAGATGCAACACAAAGAGCTTGAAACCACCCAATAAGCTTTGCCTTGTAAGCCACGTTTCTTCGAAACTAAACCAGTATTTATGGAGGTTCTGTTGTTCACAACAGCTCCTTTTTCTTAACGTCATCTCCTTCTCTTAGCCAAAAGCTTTTGGTTTTTTTTGAAACCTCTTCACTTCTAATCACTCCCTGCTTTGTGTTTAGGATTGGGGTCAAGTTGGTTTCTTTGTTCATAGTGTAAAAGAAAGAGAAAAAAAACGAATTTTGTTTTCTGGTTTTGTATAGATTTTTCTGTGTTGTTCAATCACTTTTGAGGTTTCTGGGTTTGATGGAGAACAAGTCTATGGCTTTTAAAGAAGATGAGCCGATGGAGTTGCCTCCTGGGTTTAGGTTCCATCCAACTGATGAAGAGCTCATTACTCACTACCTGTCTCAGAAGGTTCTTGACAACTGTTTCTGTGCTATAGCTATTGGTGAGGTTGATTTGAACAAGTGCGAACCATGGGATTTGCCTTGTAAGTTTGTGTAATTATCTAAATGTTTCTTTGTGTTCCTCCAATGTTGGTTAAGTTTGGCAGGTGTTTGGTTATATTCTTCAGTTAATGATTTGTGGTTGGTCTTTGAAGGGAGGGCTAAAATGGGTGAAAAGGAGTGGTATTTCTTCTGTGTCAGAGATAGGAAGTACCCTACGGGTTTGAGGACAAACAGAGCAACTGATGCTGGTTACTGGAAAGCCACAGGCAAAGACAGGGAAATCTACAGAGGAAAGACACTCGTTGGGATGAAGAAGACTTTGGTGTTCTACAGAGGAAGAGCCCCAAAAGGAGAGAAGACCAATTGGGTTATGCATGAGTATAGATTAGAAGGGAAGATCTCTGTTTATAATCTTCCCAAAACAGCAAAGGTAGATTTTTTTTTCTTTTTTCTTTTTTTACTTTGTTCATCTGGTTTTTTACTATTTTTGATCTGCCTCCACCATGTTCTTAAGCACTTACAAGTGTTTTTGCATCTTCTTCTTCTTCAGAATGAGTGGGTGATTTGCAGAGTTTTCCAAAAGAGTCCTGGTGGGAAAAAAATTCCCATTTCAGGATTGGCAAGGCTGAGCTCATATGGAACTGAAATGAGTCCAAATTTATTGCCTCCATTAATGGATAGTTCTCCACAAAACAGCGAACAAAGAAACAAAGCAGGAGATAGTTCTCACGTGACCTGCTTCTCCAATCCCACGGAGGATCAGAAGCCTCAAGAAGAAGACATGGTTGATAGCTTCAACACTTCTTTCTTGGCTGCTTCGTCTTCTTCAAACATATCACCTGCCTCACTTCTGTTCTCATCCAAAAACCCTTTTCAGACCTCCAATTCCTCACCAAGTATCGCCAAGTTTCAGCACCCAGATTCCTTTTTTATGCCAGACCAATCCATTCTCAGGTTGTTGCTCGAAAACACTGGACCAATCATGAAACGGAACACAAAAACAGAACTTTCTCAGGATACTGGCCTTAGTACCGACATGTCTTCAGGAATAACCAACCATGAAATGGTTCAAGGATCGTTTGACGATCAGGAGGATCCATCAAGTTCTGGTGGACCTGTGGGCCTTGATTGCCTATGGAATTACTAAATTTACGAGCTTGAGTAAATATATTCTAGGACAAATAGAGTTTTAACAATCCATGTCGCTCTGAAGCTCATCGTGTGTGTATAGAAAAGCCTGTAGTGTCAGAAAATAATAGAGACTCAAGGACCTGTTTGTATCATAAAGCTATCAACTTTAGTTCTTTCTCACATTTTCTTTTTCAGTTTGTCTGTACCCAAATCTATGAAACACTCGAAGTGATGTGCTTGATTGTTACCAATCTTTTTCGACACCGTTTATCTAATATCCGTAATTTATATACTTTGCATATTTTAGAAAATTTACTGATGTAATAATAATAAAATATATATTTGTTGTCATCTATTTTCTTTATTTTAATCGATGTGTTAAAAATTAAATCAATTCAGTCAGTGTAATAGTGAAAACTTTGAATTCACTATTTTTTTGTTTAATTTTTTTTAATTCAAAATTTTGTTGTTAAAACCGATTAGTTTGTTAATTAATCGACTATTTTTATGAACTTATCAATTTCAAAAAATTAAGATAAACTGATTAATTTTTATTTAACAATCTATTTTTCAATCAAACTTTAAATTTTTTAATATACAAAGATGATCTTCTTCAATCATTTTTAAAATTTTTTAATTTTGTTCAATCTTTAACTAGTTTTATATAAGTCTAATATCGATTGGACCTTTTAAACCCCAAACTTCTTTTCTTTTTGGTTTAAGTTTCGGTCCAGTTTTAAATACATAGATTTTAATTGAAATTTCGTAATAGTTTTGTCTCTTCCTCTCTTACGGTCATAATTTGTTTTTTAGATAATTAGGTAAAGTTAAGGAGATTAGTATGAGCTAAATGTGACACACCTCATTGTTTTTAGGAAAGGCTCGTATGTTAGTTGACCAACTAAATATTGGTTAATGAAACATACCATAATGTTTGGATTCAAAGTTCTATCTTGTAATAACGAGTTAAATGTTCAACTTTTTAGTTCAGTTTTCGATTTTTTGGTTCAATTGATTTTAATAATTCTTGTTGTTAAAAATAACAAATATATTAATTAATTAATCAATTTTTGTAAATCAATAAATTTTTATAAATTAAGATAAATCAATTTTATTTTATTTAACAATTTATTTTTTAATTAAAATTTAAATTTTTTAGTAAATAAGGATTATCTCTTTCAATCATATTTTAAATTATTTAATTTTATTTAATCTTTAGTCGATTTTATAATAACCTAATATTGATTTAACTTTATAAACCGCTTCTCTTACCGGCTTAAATCTCGTTTTACTTTCTAAAGCATTGCTCCCGAGAATGATGAGAGTTACAACATCAAGGCAAGTACATGATGAAAACAGTTGTTGTCTACATGCTTACGTATAAATCCATGTTTCGGTTGAAAAACGATAGAGCAGCTGTTCTTGTTATCATGAACATGATCTGGTTTTAATAATTCCAAAAAATTGAAAGACTTGGTCCATGTTAATATGATTATTAGCATTTGTTGACTATGAATACAGTAGTTCACATTTCCTTACCAAAACTTGTTTTGCGAGTAGGTTTGGCAATTCTAGATCGATTCAGTCCGGTCCAAAATTAACGAGTTGTGTTTGAATTAATCAGATTTCGAGTCATATTTGTAAAAAATTTAGGAGTTATTGATTGTGTTTTTGATCTATAAGGAACAAAATTCCAGTATAATAGAGAAATCTAAGCGAATATGAATT
The DNA here is from genome assembly GCA_027563885.1 of Erythroxylum longipes. Lineage (NCBI taxonomy): Eukaryota > Viridiplantae > Streptophyta > Magnoliopsida > Malpighiales > Erythroxylaceae > Erythroxylum > Erythroxylum longipes. The sequence goes on along the minus strand of JAOQMS010000001.1, from coordinate 27,499,101 downwards.
TTTGCTCTTAGAAAGATGGGTCAACTTTTGACCGAGTCATAACTCTTTGCTAGTACTGAGTCACAAGCACTTATGATATATCAAAAAAATACTGATTTGAGTCTACCTTGACAGAGTTACAACTGCTCTATTAACGTGGGATCAAATCTGCTATTTTGATTATGACGTTTCTATTAGGTTCTATTAAATCTTATTTACATATTTACATAAGCTCAACATATATATATATATGGATGAGATTTAATAGAACAGAGTAATTGAAACAAAAGATTTGATATGTATTAATATAAGCTAATTTTCCGGTCAAAATTCTATCGTTTTCTCATTGGTTTGGGTCTTCAAAATTTTTTGATATTTTCAAATTTCTATTTCTTATTTGAAATAACATATTAAAAAGTGTCTATTCTTTTAGAATTTTTTTAATTTAATAACGAATGGTACAACTCAAGTCAAACCCTTACTTTTAATAATTAGATTAATAGACCAACATTCACGTGGCATTTAATGAAAATGTTAGAACAATAAAAACCAATTATTAAAAAATCTAATCGGTTCGATCGATTAAACCGTAAAAATCTTGAACTGCCTAATTTTTTGGTTAAGTTTTTAACTTTTCGATTCAATTTACTTTTATAATTCTTTTTGTTAAAAATAATCAATTTATTAATTAATCGGTCAATTTTTTGTAAATTAATAAATTCTTATAAACAAAAATAAATCAATTAATGTTCATTTAATAATCTTTTTTTAATTAAATATCAAAATTTTTTGATAGATAAAGATAATTTCTTTCAATTATATTTCAAATTCTTTAATTTTATTTAATCTTTAGTCAATTTTATGACTATTCAATACCGGTTAAACTTTTAAACCTTAAATTTTTTATCTTATCAGTTTAACTTCTAGTTTAGTTTTTAAAACATTGATAATAACAACATTTTGCCCTGATTTATACAAGTCTTAAAAAGTTAATCATTAAATTGAAAACTTTAAAATATTTGACACTAAATTTAAAAAACTTAAAAGACTAAACACTATTTAATTTATTATCCCTATTTGAATATTTTGTTATGACTCTAATTTGTTACTTTTTATATTTTTTATATTTTTAAAATTTTTTCTCAATTTTTAAAAATGGTTTTTAGAGTGATTAAATCATAAGAGAAATTTGTTTCTTAAAAAAAAAAAGTAGTTAGTAGTACAATAATTAAGGGTTTATCATATGAATCAAAAGTAGTAGTAGGGTATCATTATCAACTTATGGTTGCTATTTCATGATAATTGAAGCTTTCTACTAAATGATGGGTACAAGTCATTAGACACGTTTTGAGGTCACATGACACAACAAAATCCTTAGTACGTTTCTTTGTGATTTTTGGGAAGGATTGGACAACTCGTACTATAATATAGTTAGGCGATTGCAATGGTTTTTAGTGATGAGAGGAGGATGGGGGTGGTGGCCCTCTCGATGACGACGAACGATCGGCCACCGTGGTCCCCAACGTCTGTGACCCTTCCCTCACCAGCTGGCTAGCTACTCTACACGTTCGTGGACAGGGTGTGATGGGGGAGGACCCCCCACGGTTTCTACGCTGGATAAGATCGATCAGTACTTTAAGAGGTAGTGCCATTGTTACATATATAATATAATAATTTAAAAACAAAAAAAAAAGAGCTCGTTTTTGTCACTCTGGTTGAATTACTGGTCGGGCCGGGTTAGCTTGTGCTCGGCTCAACCTTGTTTGGTGGCCAAGTCAGGCGGAAAAATTTTGACCCGTGACTTGGCCTTAGCTCGATCAACTTGGCCAAAATCAGCTGAATCAAGCTTGGTGAGTTAAAATTGATATTTCTAATAAAATTTATGTAGCAGGACCAACTTAAAAAATTAGTCAAATGTGTGATTTTATTTTAATATTTTGTAATAAATAAATAATTTTTTATTTTTATCTCTATTATGTCATTGAGCTGCTAAATATGATTCAACTTAATTATATTTAAATTAATAAAATTTAAATAATTATAATAAATTAATAATTTTAATTGATTTTAATTAGTTTTATTTTAAATTAGACGATGAGTTGAATAATAATGTAAGTAACATTTCATTATTTTATGTGTAATATTTATATTACGTATATTTTATCTTATTTTATTTAACTAAGATTAAAAATATAAAAATGTTTTTGAAAATTTTAAAAATTTAAAATATAAAAAAATTCCATATGGTATTGTTTATCAACATACTCTATGCGTAAGACTCTCTATTTTGCAAAATTTAGAAGAAGGTTATTAATATACAAGTCTTTGTTTTATAATTTTTATAAAAAACTATTTTAATAATTCAAACTTATAATTTTATAATTACAAAGGATCAAAGCATCTATGACTCTCTCTCCATGTGGTACTGTATGAATAAGCTGAAGTTACGGGCACAAATGGTAGCCCAAGTTAGACAGGTCTCTTTTGTGTTGGGTCAAAGGCCTGAACCGGATTGGATATCTAAATCAAATCTACAGCAAAATCGGCCCAACTTATTCATTTTTTGCCCGATATTATTTTGTCCAAAATGACGTTGTTTTAGAAAATTTTAACTTAAAAAATAAATGACGGATTGTTTTTAGCCCGACATCATTTTGGAATTTTTTTGCTTGAAAAATAAATAACGGGTGAGGCCAGCTAGGTCCGCTTATGACCCGCCGGGCCATAGTCCGAGCGACAAACCACCATGTCCTATCCACAATTATGTCTTATCTATTTTCTAGTTCTAAAGAGTTATAAAACTTCTTTTTTTTGTGAAAAATAGGATAAATTTATATATAATTAGAGATATTACATTTTAATTTTAAATTGTATGATAAATAATAATTTTATTTTTATACATAATTCACTTTTTTTTAATGAGGGATAATTTTATTTATGTACGTGAATTTATGTTATTGTATGAATTCTTGTTCATCTTATCCAAATCAATGAATTTAGAGAAGTATATGATACACTAATAGGCCTTACTTAGGGTTGCCAATGTTGACCTGATCAAACATAGTTACATTCTTAACCACCAGATTCAATTGTTGATTCGAAAGATTTTATTTTTTCCTCTAGTAAAACTTTAGATCTAGCACATAATCATTTACCTGACTCTAGTTAGTTAGACACGCGAAGCCATATTTATATATATAAGTCACATACAAACACATAATCTTATTTAAGCTTGATAATGGGTCGGGTTGGATTGAGTCCAAAATCTTGTTTTTAATATTGGGCTCAACTCGAGGTTTTAGGCCCAAACCTGACTCGATTGGGCTAAATCAAATTTAATTATTTTATTTTAAAAATTTAAAATGAAGTTATTTTGATAAAAAAAAGAGCTTTAACTTTGCCTAGGGTGGACAACTTGAGATTGAGTTCGACTCAGAACATGAAGTTTTTTTTTTTAAATTCAAAGCCCATTCAACTTAGGCTGGGCATATTGACTTCGAGCTTAGTTGAGTTTTTGTCTCCCTATTTTAAATTATTTCTTCCATGATGGTTAAACTAGTAACGATAAAAATTGCCCGACTTGGCCTAAGTCAATAGGTTGACCCGAATCGATAGGATTTTGGTTGAGCTCAAACTTTTTTAAAAAGTTTAAAGACTTTAGATCAAATTCAGGTTTAGACTGTTCTATTTAAATCTTAAATATTTCATATAAAATAACATTATTTTAAATAAAATGACGTTGGTTTCAATTTTTACAAACAAACCAATTAAGTTTTGAGCTACCCAATCTCAATCACAGTCGAGTTTGACATGGAGTTTCGGGACATATTGGACTTCAAGCTGGACCAACCCTCAAGTTAACCAAAGACTACACTTTGGTTGCTTTTCAAGCTTGTCATAACATGTTTAGGATAATCATAAATGACATTGATGTTCACCACCAAATGTTTTTCCATAACGTTGATTGTATGCTTAAACCTTTTAGTAAGGTAAGTGAGAATGTTCTCTTAAATATGGTAAATCATAGAGATTAATCATTAGTCAGACATAGACATTGAAGAGAGACTTAACCTTCTTAGACCCAAATATTGAGGAATAGATCTTCTGTCCCATTACTCTATTTTTCCTGTTCTCAAACTTATCTATCCATTTATTGCCATAAATTGAATGGATGAAAACATTTGAGTATGAGAGGGTGGAGTTATGGAAGTAGAACATCTGCTCCCCAAACATTGAAGCCCTTATTTGCTATCCATTCCAAAATTAAGCCTTCATCGTCATATACAGACAATTACACTATTCTTCTTCTTCTTTTTAATAATGTTAGTGAAATAAATTATATTTACTTCATAATTTAATAAATAAAAATTTAAAAAATTTACCAATCAATTTTTAACTAATTATTTTCAAATCTATAATTCTTCCAGTCTTGAATTTAAGTTGATATTGGGTTAGTTTAAAATTAGGCGTTACAAAGTGGGTGTTTTTATTGAAGATCAGATTTCCTGTTCTGGTTATGGTATTCTTACCATGTTCCATTAAATCTCATCCACGCTTTTATGTGGACTCCACATATAATAGAACTTCTTTAAATTGATACTCGATAAATTAATAAACTCTCTAAGATAATATTTTTCTCCGGTCCTGATTTGGGCCAGTTGAAAATTTAACAAATTTCGATAAGATAATAAGATAATATATTTTCAAAATACCCCTATGTAAATAT
>JAOQMS010000001.1:27477444-27487539 GCA_027563885.1 Erythroxylum longipes | reverse complement strand
CACAAACATAACTAAGACAATTTAGTGAAATATGATTCTAGTGTTGTTTGTTTTTTCTTAAAATTTAAGTCTAGTTGAAGCTCATCTCTAACTTTTCTTATTGCATCCAAAATTTCTGGTGTTGTATTCTCGAATTGCACCAAAAAATTATGAAGAGTCCTTTGCGTATTTGATCCGTCATTTTTGATTTCATGACACCTTTTAGATGAGGAGCTATTGTTGGGTGTGGTTTTAAGAAATTTTCTATCTTATTTATAAAGTATTTTCTATCTCCATCATACATACATACATTGAGTGTTTTTAGTAAAAATATAATGAATAATACTTAATTATTAAGAAACAATGGACATTATTTATTAGTTTTCATTAATATTATGTATAATGAATTTATGTTTTAGATTTATTCAACTAATATGAAATATGGATTTTTCTAAGATACAATATACTTTTTGATGTAATCAAAATTTAACTTCAATCAATTATAAAAATCTCTTTAAATTAATAAATATTAATTTATCGGTTAATTAATATCTCTATAAAATAATAAATTATCATGATCCTAATAATATTAATTTATAGAGATTTTACTGTAAATGTATGAATGAGATTTAATAGAATAAAGTTAGAACAGAGTAACTAAAACAGAAGATTTGAGTAGGTTTTATTGACAAGATCCTTAACTCTTTTTTTTTTTATTGACAAAATTATCAGAAATTGATAAAAGCATTGGCCTTTATGGTATATCAAACAGTGACAGCTAAAAAATCAAATATATGATACCTATAAAAACTAAATGGTCCATTAATGCTTCTCTTTTCCCATTGGATATTCACTTTTATCAAAATTATATATTTATTTATATGTGAACTTATAGAACCCAGACAAGCGTCCTGATGTATTCATTTAATACGGCAATTAAGATTATGTTGGACCAGATGCAATTGCAGAGCTGGCAATGATCAAAGTAGCATTTAATATGATGTCCCTATTGTCCTCCAAAGCCAATTTGAACTTTGCTCCATGGGATACCATTGCTTTTTTCTTTTATCATAATGGGAACATTCCTATACTTTACGTTTAACAGAACTTCTATTAAATTATTGTTGTTGTTATTATTAACTCGAAATTGTTATTTTTGGAGCATATGTTAAAACTCTCAATGTGTACGAGAGTAACTTACCAATCATGTATTTGACGAATGATGTCTTTTTCAATATTAAAATAAAAATAATTAGATCTAGCTTGAGCTTAATTGAGCATCGAACTATCCAACTCTGATCGAATTTGAGTTCAGGTTGTGAGCTCGAGGCCTGATCAAAATTTTAGATCAAATTCAAACCCAAATACTAATTTTCAAGTTAGGTTTAGAATTGATCAGACTCGACGGGACTCAACTCGTTGCCATCCCAATATAACCCTCACTCTCTTTAACAAGTTTGGTGTCCCTACATCAATAAATCTCGTGTAGGCTTCTCACACAAGATTAAATCACCACCCTTTTCATTGTAATGCAATAAAACTTCCTCACTCTAGGCATGTAAGGAACTTTAAGTCACAATCACCACAACTATAAAGTGGCATTGAAGGCCCACATCTCTAATTAGTTGAAACAAACACTTTGGCTTCTTTTAAAACTTTGTCATTGTTTAGGGATCTAATATTTGAATTAGATGCTAATTGTGATTATTGTTTAGCTTCATCATTACTTCTCCTCCAAAAATGGTTAATGCTTATCTTTAGGTTTGCAATGCTTCTTCTAAGTTAAATGACTAGTATCTTATGTGACAATTATGATTATGCCGAGAACTAAAATAATATCGTTTTGATTAATTGATTATTTAGTTATTAAAAAATGACATTATTTTGCTTAAACAGGTTCAAATTATTCGTCAAGTTGACCCTCCTGAGCCTGAGTCTGGATCCTCTGTCTAATTTTATGGTGTTTTATTTTGTCCCCTGAATCTCAGTCATTCATTTATGTGAGTTTCGCGTAAGTCTCGCATAAATAAATGCAGGACCTACATAAATAAATGACTGAAATTCATGGAACAGAATAAAATACCATAAAAATTGGACAAAAAATCCTGTCTCCCTGAGCCTACCATCCCTAGCATTGAGTCTACCGGCAAACCTCTAGTGCCCTACCATGCTGAGAATAGTTGTAGTATCTTAGAAAAATACTATAATATTATTGAGAATATTTTTTTAATGTTTAATATCTTAGAAAATTAAAAAATAACGATATAACATACATAACATGAACATCAACTATAAACTAATCAAATCTTATTAATACGGTAACTTAATTTAGCTTTTAAACTAAACCTGAACTAAACAATTTCAAGTTTGATTTATATTTAATCAGTTAGTTGAATCCTTTGCAAAGAACATTTTATTAGTTTTATTTGATATTCATATTATATGTATTTCATTATTATTTTTGGTCAAAATTTATAAAAAGGGGTTTTTCTAAAAACTGAAGACAATGAATTACACACATCTTTCCTCCCATATCTCTCTCTCTATTTTTTCTTTCTGGTAATCCTATGAACTATCCTGCAATGGTTCCATACAATAGCAATCATTCATATCACACATACACTCCTTTGTTCAGAGTTTGTCACTCTTAGTCTGAATCGTTAATTGTAAAGTAATTTATGACAAGACACTCGAAAAAATCATACTGCAACTAATCTCTCTTATCAAATCAAAAGCAGTCATAAGAATTTTAGGAGAGTTATACCCTAAAAGTTAATTTATGAGACTAGAAAATTTGAAGTCTTTATAAATCTGATGTAAACTTTGTATTTAATTAACGTGAAATTCAAATATCATATTTTACAATTAGATTAAACTGTAATATTGGTCCCTCTATAAAGACTAATGTCCTCATTGTTTATGGCTGACACTTCTAAGTTATCACTTCTAGATCTTTGTTAGTCACAATTGACACTCTCATACTACCATTTCGTAGGTCATCACTTTAAGACTGTCTCTGATATCGATTAATAAAAACTTTAAAAGAGACAGACTCTAAAAATTAGCTTGTAAGAGCGGAGATCTCAAAATTCTTATAAATCTCTAACTAATTTTGTATTTAATCAATATAAAATTTAAGTCTCATATTTTACGAGTGGATCAAATAGTAGTAAATAATCTCTTCACTAATTAAATATAAGATTATATATTATTTAATCTTCTCAGATTTCGCGTATGAGTAGAACTTTCGTTGAATTATTGTTGTACGTAATCTTGTCAAAAAATTTATTTCTTCATCCAATTTATTGCTCTGACCTTTCTTCTCTGCTCATCTCTTCATTTACAGTCACAAATACTCCTTTTTTCAGTCCTCTCCATAAATTTGGCTCACAGCTCACTCTATATATAAAAAGCAGAAGCAACTCTTCCTTCTTCGCTGGCTTTTCACTAGCAAAGATGGGTCGATCACCATGTTCTGACAAGGTTGGACTCAAGAAAGGACCATGGACGCCTGAAGAAGATCAAAAGCTCTTGGCTTATATAGAAGAACATGGTCATGGAAGCTGGAGAGCTTTGCCAACCAAAGCAGGTGATAAATCAGTGAACTTGTTGAGGTTCTAGTCCAGTGAAGGAAAGACTGTAACTTTTTGTCTCATAATTGTAGGTCTTCAAAGATGTGGAAAGAGTTGCAGACTTAGATGGACGAACTATCTCAGACCAGATATTAAGAGAGGAAAGTTCAGCTTGCAAGAAGAGCAAACCATCACTCAGCTTCATGCCCTCTTAGGGAACAGGTAGAGGGATGCTAATTTCTTTAGTTTATAAAAGGGTCTATAAGGTGTTTGAAGACTGAACATTCGGACTTGTTTCTGGTTCAAGAATGGCATAAGGAATTAAGGGTCTTTTCTTGTTTAGCCTCAGGTCCATTGTGTTCTAAAAGCGTTGGAGGAACAGATATGTTTTGGTTTAGTTGATAGTTCCTATGTTGCTGTCTTACGTTCTTCCCAAGGCTTGTCCTTATATTGCTTGTGTTGTCTTGTTCTCAGGTGGTCGGCTATAGCTACTCACTTACCTAAGAGAACAGATAATGAGATTAAGAACTACTGGAATACTCATCTCAAGAAAAGGTTAACCAAAATGGGGATTGATCCAGTGACTCACAGGCCAAAAATTGATGCTTTACTGTCCAGTGATGGTCCATCCAAAAATTCAGCTAATCTTAGCCACATGGCTCAGTGGGAGAGTGCTAGGCTCGAAGCTGAGGCTAGGCTGGTTAGAGAGTCCAAGCTAAGATCACATTCATTTCAACAGCAGCTTACAGCTCAGAGTTATATTCCTGGTTCAACTTCAGCTCAGCCTGCAACATCTCTGGATGTACTAAAAGCTTGGAGTAGTGGGTGGCCAAAGTCCAGTGAAGCTAACGGTGGTGACCTTGAGTCTTCAACATCTACTCTTTCTTGCTCAGAGAATGCTCCAACAATCATGAATTCAGCCAACATTGGAGAGAACTCGGATCCTGTAATCGGGTTTGTTGGCACTTCAGGTTCATCAGAAACTGGAATTATCAAAGATGAAAGTCAGCATGAATGGAAGGGCCTTGCAAGTTCAAACCATTTACCAGAGAGTTCGGTATCCTTTACTTCTAACCTTCACGAGATGACAATTTCTATGGAATGGACATGGGGTCCAGAGTCTATGAGACCAAATAGCAGCCAATTTCATGTTGGAAATGTCACAAAAGAAGGGTTCACTAGTCTTCTTCTTAGTGATTCTACAGTACAAAACTTGTCAGGAACTGGCAAGGATTCCGAGAACAGTGGTGGCAGTGATTATTATGAAGATAACAAGAATTACTGGAGCAGTATTCTTAACTTGGTGAATTCTCCTACCAGTTCGCCAATATTCTGAAAATAACACAAATAAGGTTCTGCTTGAATTGTTAGACAGTGGTGATCTGCTATTTAAATTTAGCACTCAACCTATCTTTATCATTTGAAATGTTAATAAATAGGGTAGATCCTCCATTCAGTTTATGATCCAACTGAACAGAATTCAACTTAGTGATAATTGACAGGTCCCCTTTGATTACTATTATGGTGGCTTTCCAAATTGAGATATATGTTCTCAAGGCTTGACCTGAAGAGAGTGTGCACGACATGAAAGATTGAGCAACCAGCTAGTTTAATTAGAGGGGTATTTATGAGGTCTTTATTACTGTTAGTTTCATGTCATATTCTACTTACAAGCAAGAAAGACAGTAAAACCCCAAACCTTTCCTTTCATTGAATATAAATTTTTATGCTTGGTCAATAATATTTTTAGATAAATAGTAATTTTAGGGGGATTCAACTCCTAAATATTGAAAATTATCCGGAATAAGTCCTAGAGTGGAATGATATTGAAATGGACTGAAAATAAATCTGATTCTATAGATTTCAAGAGTTTTGAAAGTTTAGAATTAAAATGTTTTTTTTGGAAAATAATAGGTATTAATGATTTTAAATTCAGTATTTTTAAAGCATCCAATCAATAAGTATTGATCATAATTAGAGTATTTTATGGTTAATTTGATAATAAGAGGGTTACAGAATATTTTCAAAATTTAATTTGATTAGTTGGTGACTTAAATATATCAAAAGACAATTTGGTCTTTTTGTGTAAAATGATGTAAGTGAATTAGTGAGTCACACCTAATGATTAATTAGAAGCTTTCTTAGAGGTTAAGCATCATTTATTAAAAAAGTGTTTTTGAATTTTACGACCAAACACTTATTTTTTTAAAAATAACTTTTGTGGTGAAAAAAAGTTTTTTTTTTAACTTTCCAAAAGTTGAACCAAGCTGGCATTAAATGTGTTGAACCATTGGTGATGATAAATAAAAAGGTGACATGTGTAATCCATTAAATAAGTATAACAGAAACATTTTGCTCCATTTGACGTTAGCCATGAGAGATAGCCGTGAGGGTGAAAAACCAAAGAGAAAAGAAGAGAACCAAGGGAGAACGTTGGCCAAGGGAGAGGAGAAGAAAAAGACAGCTGTTCTTTTTTTTTTTTTAATGGTTTTGGAGCATGATTAGAAAAGAGCTTGATCAAGAGTACGTGTTTTTCAATTGTCCAAAAGATTGAAGCAAGTAGTAAATTTTCCTAACCTAAATTTCTAGTTTTTGGTATTTTTGAGTAGGATAGATTCATATAAAATTAATGGTGATTTTTAACTTGCTATAAAGCAGATAATAAATTTGGAAACATTTAAGAGTTGAATATGATAAGAGAAAGAGATACGTTTAGTGAAATTTTGTCTTAGGTTCTTGATTCACTTGAACTAGTCCTATTGTTTTGATCATAACTAGGTTGACAAATCTCTAAATTGGGTAATTTTAATTGCAGCTGAAACCTAAGATATAGTACTAAAAATCTCTAAAAAAGATTCTGATCTAATTCTGACTAAATGACACTAGAATTTGAGATTAAAAATGGTGACCTAATGTTGCCCTTGTGTTAGAGCAACTTGTGATGCTTGGTGCAAGTTTCATGATTTAGAAGTTCAAATGGTCTAATTTTTAATGCTATAGAAACTAGAGACTTAGGAAACAAATGTTTGGAAAAATTCAAAACCTAATTTGAACAGTTTCGATATGAAAATTACATAACAAGTAGAGGTATAAATTTTGAGCAGGACTCACGATCGTGATAGAACAATCCTCCCCAAGGTCACGATCGTAATTCAAGAGTCACAATTGTGACAGAAGGGAATTCAGGAATTTAAACCATACACGATCGTGACTCTTGTGTAGCAATTGTGACCTTGCCTAGTATTCATACGTCTACTTGTTTTATAATTTTTATATTCTATAATTTTTACATAGAAACCGCTCAAATTAGGTTTTAAGGTTTTATAGACATCTGTTCTTCTAAATCTCTAATTTTCATAGCATTAAAAATCAGGTTATTTGAATTTTTAAATCATGAAACATGCACCAAACATTATAAGCTAATCCAACGTAGAGGGCAATATCATGTCACGATTTTTAATCTTAAATTTCAATGTCATTTAGCTAGAATTAGGTCAGGGTCTCTCTTAGAGATTTTTAGTATTATGTCTTAAGTTTCAGCTCCAATTAAAGCCATCTACAGGCCAAGTTATGGTCAAAAGAATTAGACTGATTTAAGTGAACTAAGAACTTAAGACAAAAATTTACTAAACGTAACTCTTTCTCTTGTCATATTCAACTCTTAAATCCTTCCAAACTTATTATTTACACAGGTTAAAAATCATCATTGATCTTACATGAATCTATCCCATTCAAAAGCCCCAAAACAAAAAATTTAGGTTAATAAAACTTACCACTTTCTTTCAATCTTTTGAACAATTGATGAACACTTAGTTACTTGGGACTGAATGAAAAATCTGGAGGAAAAAAGTGTCCAGAAGAGAATAAGTTTTGCAGTCATGAATATCAGTTTCAAACGAGAAACAAACAGTAAATTTGCAGTAACCAAATTGAAAAAGAAAAGAGATATTGAAGATACTATTCCTTCAGATTTCTCACTGATGATCTCAAACTAAGAGACCGACTGTACCTTTTCTAAGGAATTGGAGCCACTACCAGGACACCAACAGTCACGTCTAGCTTGGCAAGTTTCAGTATGTTTTCACTTCTGAATGTATAGTCTGTTATTGGTAGTTGGTACACCCTTTCCAACATTGTTTGAGCCTCAGGATTTGACAGTGATCATGTGTGGATGATTAAGGTATGATTTGAAAGTTGAATCCTAATTACTGGAAGATTATCTATCTACTAATTTCAAGATCTGTTTGTAGGATCTGTGACAAAGCAATGCATTTACTCAGAATGGTTTTATTATATGGGTGCCTAATCACAGACTGAACTTCTGATGCAGAAAATGATCATATATATTTACTCTTTCCCTTCCTAGAAAGTTTGCTTTCAGGAACTATTTCAATTGTCACAAGGAATCCTGAGCCTGGTAATAGAAAGCCTGGCTTCTCTAATTCGAAGCTAGGAAAATCATTGGTTCGAAACAGGCTTATAAAGACTTTTACATCTCATCTCCTTTTCGATATGAGCTTGTGATACTCACCTCTTACACCGAATTTCACATAACACAAAAGCAAAAACTAAAGAAACAAGGTACAGGACCTTACTCGACCAAATGTTTTGACAAAGATGAGGTCACTCTCATCATGTAATCCAAGAACATTCAAGTATAAAGGTTTAGCCCCTACAACATCTGATGGATATATAAATTCTCACATGGATTGCAAAAAAAAATCTAGCCTTTTAAGAATGTGTATGATCCAATCTCACCAATCAAACAAATATCCACACGCACATGGGAACGTGCTCATGATCTGTCACCAATCAGATATCACCAAAGAAGAGAGAAAGTGAAGAACCAAAAGTAAAATCGTGTCTTCCCATTAATTAAGGGACTCGAATTGGTGTTTTCTGCCAGGTCAATCTCTTCCATAGACATAACTGAACATTTACTTCAGTGCATAGTGCAGCTCACATGCATGACTTCAATCACCTGTGACCAACTGTGCTTATTGAATGAGCTGCTCTTTCTTCAAATTTAAGCATGTGCTATGTACCTATCACTGCATAACTGAGAAATATTACCTGATAAGAACAAGATCTACTTTTTAACTGTATTCACTTTGTACCTTTGAATTGTATTCTGGATTCAGTTTACGAGGAAACAGATCATTAAATTCTACGAACGTTGAGAATTTTGCTAAGTTCACTGACATTTTGATTTAACCAACATCTGAAATTCCCAAGTGGGCACTCGTACATTAACATCGAATCCGTTTCAACTCATCATCAGCTCAGAATTCTGGTTTCTGCATAAATTGTACTGACCAAAGTTCAGAGATTTTGAACAGAGACTATGAGTACTTTCCTGATCTCCTTGGGAAGAGCTACATCTCCACAAAAACCCATCAGAAACATTCTCATAAATGTCTTCCATGTAAAAATCGTGTGATACTATTTGTACAAAATGTTTTCGATGATTTTCTTATTGATTGAGTAATGTATATATACACAATGAATGATCCCAATCTAACCAATCTGTTATAATCTAATGGTCTCAACAATAACAGCAGGTAGTGTTGTCAGTAGCTACAGCTGGAAAGCAATTATTACTGGAGCTAATCAACTAGCGTGCATGTGCAGGTTTAGCTTTGTGAACTGCAGATGAGGGTTGAGCCATCCTCAAACGAATGGGCCTGGTATCATTGTTGGGCTTATCAATATTGCAGATTGGATTTGGTTTAATGCTCTGATCCAACATTCTAACATTCCCTGTCAAGCGATAACGGGGATGAACATCGACGTTGAGCTTGGAGATGAGCATCGACGATTGGACCGCTGTGAGAGGCTTTGTGAGTAAGTCTGCTAATTGATTTTCAGTGTTGACATATCTCACATCTAATTCTTCTTTTTCTATTTTGTCTCGTATGAAATGAACATCAACTTCGATATGTTTCGTTCGAGCATAAAATATTGGATTTAGAGCCAGAGACCTAGCACCATTGTTGTCACACTAGATAATTGGTATTTGTTTGAGATTAAAACCCAGCTCCTTAAGTAGAGAGTGAAGCCATAGGACCTCCGTCGAGATTTGAGCAAGTGGCCTGTACTTAGCTTCGGTGCTTGAGCGAGAGACAGTGGTTTGCTTCTTTGAAGTCCAGAATATTAGATTACCCCCTAGGAAGACACAACCGCCAGTATTGGACTTCCTATCGTCTGGATTTCCTGCCCAGTCAGAGTCACTGTAAGCTTCGAGAGAGAAAGGATTGGGCAATGGACGAAATAAGAGAGCAAACCCTAAGGTGCCTTTTAGGTATTGTAAGACACGCTTGCAAGCAACCCAGTGAGAATCGAGAGGGTTTGAGAGAAATTGACTCAATTGATTTACGGTATAATTGATATCTAGTCTGGTGTGACATAGATATTGTAATGCTCCAATAATGCTTCTGTACAGGGTTGGATGTGCAAAAGGGGAACCTTCAAGAGCCGACAGCTTGGAACCAAGAGCCATTGGAGTAGAGCATGGTGTACAATTGGACATGTTGGTGCGAGCAAG
>JAOQMS010000001.1:27431073-27465028 GCA_027563885.1 Erythroxylum longipes | reverse complement strand
GAATTTTGAGGGATGTACAGTATGTGCCAAAGTTGAAGAAGAATCTCATCTCTTTGGGGACTTTAGAATCAAAAGGCCTGGGTAATGATAATCCATGTAAAACAGCCGGGATAGGCTCAATCAAGCTGCGAAATCATGATGGATCTACCAGAATTTTGAGGGATGTACAGTATGTGCCAAAGTTGAAGAAGAATCTCATCTCTTTGGGGACTTTAGAATCAAAAGGCTTGGTAGTAATGATAAGAGATAGAATTCTTAAAGCAACTTCAGGAGCATTGGTAATGTTGAAAGGCGTGAGGAAGGACAATCTGTATTATTACCAAGGTAGTATAGTGGTTGGGATGGTAGCAGAAGCAACTTCAAGTAGCAAGAAGGATGTAGAGGCAACAAAGCTCTGGCATATGCGGTTAAAGATGTTGGTGAGAAATCCTTGCAAATTCTTGCCAAGTAGGGATTCTTGAAAGGTACGAAGACATACAAACTAGAATTTTGTGAGCATTGTATTTTGGAAAAACAACGAAAAGTGAAATTTGGCACTGCTATTCATAATACCAAGGGGAGTCTGGATTATGTGCACTTAGATATATGGGGAACTTCCAAGACTCCGTCACTTGGAGGTAGGCATTATTTTGTCACTTTTGTTGATGATTTTTTTAGAAGAGTGTGGGTGTTTACTACGAAGAACAAAGATGATGTGCTTAGGGTTTTCCATAAGTGGAAAGCTCAGATTGAAAACCAGACGGGAAGGAAGATCAAAGTTCTCCGAACAGGCAACGGTGGAGAAAACAAGAATGATCCTTTTTTGGAAGTATGCCAAGAGTATGGCATAGTTCGGCACTTAACAGTTAAAAAAACACCATAACAGAATGGGGTGTCAGAGCGTATGAACAAGACACTAGTGGAGAAAGTTCTTTGCATGTTGTCTAATGCTGGGTTAGGCAGAAAATTTTGGGCTGAGGCTATGACATATGCTCAACATCTCGTCAATCACTTTCCATCATCTGCTATAGGTGGCAAGACTCCTTTAGAGGTATGGTCTGGGAAATCTGTAACATATTATGATTCTTTGCGTATTTTTGGTTATACTGCATATTATCATGTGAATGAATCAAAGTTGGATCCATGAGCAAAGAAGGCTCTTTTTATGGGCTTCAATGCTGGACTTAAGGGATACCGTTCATGGTGTCTAGAGTCAAAGAAGATAATTATCAGTAGGGATGTTACCTTTGATGAATCTGCCATGTTGAATAAGGTAACTTCAGAAGGGGCTGATGGTACTTTGCAGCAGGTAGGACCATGTCGAAGTAGATAGAGTTTGAACAGACAGTGGTGATCCTAGCAAAAAGCACCATTAGTGACTCTCCTATGGCAGAAGAAGAGTCAGATGAGGAAGAGGTTCTAACACAGGAACCTCTGCAACAATCAGAGTTAATTGTCGCTAGAAGGACGAGACGAGAAATTAAAAAACTTGCTCGTTTTACTGACATGGCAGCTTATGCACTTCCAGTTGTTGATGATGTTTCATCTACCTTCCAGAAGCAATCTGAAGTTCAAAAAGTGGCAGATGGGCAGGTGCAATGGAAGAGGAAATGCAATATCTTGAGAAGAACAAGACATGGAAGCTGACAGAACTACTGAAGGGAAAGAAGGCAATTTGATGCAAATAGGTATTTGCGAAAAAAGAAAGATTTCCTGAAAAAGATGATATTCGGTACAAGAAAAGATTGGTGGCTAAAGGCTACGCTCAGAAGGAAGGAATTGATTATAATGAGGTATTTTCTCCAGTTGTTAAACATTTTTCCATTAGAATTTTGTTAGCCTTAGTAGCGCAGTTGAATTTGGAGCTAGCTCAACTTGATGTGAAGATCGCATTCCTATATGGTGACTTGAAAAAGGAAATCTATATGACTCATCCAGATAGATATAAGGTTGCTGGTAAAGAAAATTGAGTTTGCAAACTGAACAAATCGTTGTATAGACTGAAGCAATCTACAAGGCAGTGGTACAAACGATTTG
Organism: Erythroxylum longipes; assembly: GCA_027563885.1. Classification (NCBI taxonomy): domain Eukaryota; kingdom Viridiplantae; phylum Streptophyta; class Magnoliopsida; order Malpighiales; family Erythroxylaceae; genus Erythroxylum; species Erythroxylum longipes. Next base: position 27,463,012 of record JAOQMS010000001.1, on the reverse strand, counting down.
ATAAGTTTATGAAGGGACAGAAATACACAAGAAGCAAATATGATCATTGTGTGTATTTACGCAGAATTCAAGATAGGTCCTACATCTACCTACTTTTATATGTTGATGATATGTTGATTGCGGCAAAAAGCCAAAGTGAGATTGACATATTAAAGGCTCAGTTGAGTAAAGAGTTCGAGATGAAAGATTTAGAAGAAGTTAAGAAGATTCTTGGTATGGAGATAAGTAGGGACAAAGAGAGAGGCAAGCTTTGGCTATCATAGAAGCAGTATTTGAAAAAGGTATTACAACGTTTTGGTATACATGAAGATACAAAACCTGTAAGTACCCCACTTGCTCCTCATTTGAAACTTAATAGCCGATTATCTCCAACAACCGATGAAGAGTGAGAATACATGGAGAAAGTCCCGTATGCTAATGTAGTTGGTAGCTTGATGTATTCAATGGTGTGTACGAGAGCAGATATTTCACAGGCTGTTAGTGTTATCAACAGGTACATGCATAATCCAGGCAAGGGTCATTGGAAAGCTGTGAACTGGATTCTATGGTATTTCCAAAATACCGTAGATATTGGATTGACATTTGAGCGGGATGAATCACTTGGTCAATGCGTAGTTGGATATTGTGATTCTGACTATGCAGGTGACTTGGATAAGCGACGGTCTACAACTGGCTATTTGTTCACTTTAGCGAAGGCGCCAGTTAGTTGGAAGTCTACTTTACAGTCAACATTGGCTTTGTCTACAACAGAGGCAGAGTATATGACTATTACAGAAGCTATGAAAGAGGCAATTTGGCTTCATGGGTTACTTAAAGACTTGGGAATTTCCCGCACAAAATGATAGCAAACATCAATGTACTTCGTCCTTGCATGAAAGACTTGATTCTTTGCTAAATGAATAGCACTATGACTGTCAGAATATACCTCAAGTTGTTTCTGACCAACTCCCAAGTCTTTAAGCAACACATGAAGCCAAATTTCCTCTTTCACAGCTTCTGTAATAGCCATATACTCTGCCTCTGTTGTAAACAAAGCCACCGTTGACTGCAAAGTAGACTTTCAACTAACTGGTGCCTTCGCTAAAGTGAACAAATAGTCAGTTGTAGACCGTCACTTATCTAAGTCACCTGCATAGTGAGAATCACAATATCCAACTGCGCGTTGACCAAGTAATTCATCCCGCTCAAATGCTAAACCAACATCTATGATGTCTTGGATATCCCATAGAATCCATTTCACAGCTTGCCAATGAACCTTGCCTGGATCATGCATGTACCTGCTTACGACACTAACAGCCTGTGAAATATCTAGTCTCATACACACAATTGCATACATCAAGCTTCCAACTGCATTAGCATATGGGATTTTTGCCATGTATTCTCGCTCTTCATTTGACTTTGGAGATAACTGGCTCCTTAGTTTCAAATGAGGAGCAAGTGGGGTACACACAGGTTTTGAATCTTCATGTATACCAAAACTTTGTAATACCTTTTTCAAATACTGCTTTTATCATAATCAGAGCTTGCCTCTCTCTCTGTCCCTGCTTATCTCCATGCTAAGAATCTTCTTGGCTTCCCCCAAATCCTTCATCTCGAACTCTTTACTCAACTGAGCCTTCAATATGTCAATTTCCCTTTAACTCTTTGCCGCAATCAGTATATCATTAACATATAAGAGTAGGTAGATGTAGGACCCATCTTGAAGTTTGTGCAAATACACACAATGATCGTATTTGCTTCTTGTGTATTTCTGACCCTTCATAAACTTATCAAATCGTTTGTATCACTGCATTGGAGATTGCTTCAGTCCATACAACGATTTGTTTAGTTTGCAAACCCAATTTTTTTTACCAGCAACCTTGTATCCATCTGGCTGAGACATATAGATTTCCTCCTTCAAGTCATAGTGTAAGAATACGGTTTTCACATCAAGTTGAGCTAGCTCTAAATTCAATTGCGCTACTAAGGCCAATAAAATTCTAATAGAAGAATGTTTACCAACTAGAGAAAATACCTCATTATAATCAATTCCTTCCTTCTGAGCGTAGCCTTTAGCCACCAATCTTGCCTTGTAGCGAATATCATCTTTATCAGGAAATCCTTCTTTCTTTGCAAATACCCATTTGCATCCAATTGCCTTCTTTCCCTTCGATAGTTGTGTCAGCTTCTATGTCTTGTTCTTCTTAAAAGATTGCATTTCCTCTTCCATTTCACCTGCCCATCTGCCACTTTCTGAACTTCGGATTGCTTCTGGGAAGGTAGATGGAACATCATCAACAACTGGAAGTGCATAAGCTACCATGTCAATAAAACAAGTAGGTTTTTGAATTTCTCATCTTGTCTTTCTAGTAGCAATTAACTCTAATTGTTACGGAGGTTCCTGGGTCAAAACCTCTTCCTCTTCCGGCTCTTCTTCTACCATAGGAGAATCACTAGTAGTGCTTTTTGCTGGGATCACTACTGTCTGTTCAAATTCCACCTGATTCGGCAAGCTCTCCACCTGCTACGAAGTACCATCAGCACTTTCTGGAGTTACCTTATACAATATGGCAGAGTCATCAAAGGTAATATCCCTACTAATAATTGTCTTCTTTGACTCTAGACACCACAAACGGTATCCCTTAACTCCAGCATTGAAACCCATAAATAGAGCCTTTTTTGCTTGTGGATCCAACTTTGATTCATTCACATGATAATATATGGTAGAACAAAAAAATGCAAAGAATCATAATCTGTTGTAAGTTTTCCAAACCATACCTCTAAAGGAGTTTTGCCACCTATAACAGATGATGACAAGCGATTGATGAGATGTTTAGCGTATGTCATAGCCTTAGCCTAAAATTTTTTTGCCTAACTCAGCATTAGACAACATACAACGAACTTTCTCTACTAATGTCTCATTCATACGCTCCGACACCCCATTCTTTTGTTGTGTTTTTCTAACTATGAAGTGCCGAACTATGCCACACTCTTGGCATACTTCCAAAAAAGGATCACTCTTGTATTCTCTATCATTGTCTGTTCAGAGAACTTTGATTTTCCTTCTCGTCTGGTTTTCAACTTGAGCTTTCTACTTCAGGAAAACCCCAAGCACGTCATCTTTGTTCTTCATAGTAAACACCCACATTCTCCTGGAAAAATCATCAACAAAAGTGACAAAATAATGCCTACCTCTAAGTGACGAAGTCTTGGAAGGTCTCCATATATCTGAGTGCACATAATCTAAAATCCCCTTAGTATTATGGATAGCAGTGTCAAATTTCACTCTTCGTTGTTTCCCTAGAACACAATGCTCACAAAATTCTAATTGGCAAGTCTTCATACCTTTTAAGAATCCCTTATTGGCAAGAATTTGCAAGGATTTCTCACCAACATGTCCCAACCACATATGCCAGAGCTTTGTTGCCTCTACATCTTTCTTGCTACTTGAAGTTACTGTTACTACCATCTTAACCACTGTACTACCTTGGTAATAATACAAATTGTTCTTCCTCATGCCTTTCAACATCACCAGTGCTCTTGAAGTTACTTTAAGAATTTCATCTCGTATCATTACTACTAGACCTTTTGATTCTAAAGTTCCCAAAGAGATGAGATTCTTCTTCAACTTTGGCACATACCGTACATTCTTCAAAATTCTGGTGGATCCATCATGATTCCACAACTTGATTGAACCTATCCCGGCTGTTTTACATGGATTATCATTACCCATATAAACAACTTTGCCATCGAGTTCTTCAAAATCAAAGAACCATTCTCGAATGGGAGACATATGGTAGGAGCAACCTGAATCCAAAATCTACTCGTCTGGATGTGATGTTGAAGGTGAAACCACCAAAGATATATCTGATTTCGTGTTACTTTCACACTCTGCAACATTTGCATCTTATGGAGCCATCCCTTTCTTCTTCAACTTTGGGCAGTCTTTCTTCCAGTGTCCTTTCTCATGATAGAAAGCACACTCATCTTTGGCAACCCGGCTTTTTAATTTGGATCTCCCTCTTCTTCCCTTTGACTAGCTTTGCTGACGACCTCTTGCCACCAATGCTTCTTCTGCTATTGATGAATTGGTTTTCATCTTACCCTGCTTTCTCAATTCATGACTATACAAAGCAAAACAGACAGCATCTAACTACACATTTTCCTTCCCATAAAGTAATGCAGTCTCTAAATATTCAAATTCATCAGGAAGAGATGATAACAACATCAAAACCAAATCCTCATCTTCAAATTTCACATCTAAATTTAACAAGTCTGCTACTAATTGATTAAACATAGCAATGTGTTCATTCATAGTAGTACCTGGTTGGTAATCAAAATGGAACAATCTCTTCTTCATAAGGAGCTTATTCTAACCACTCTTTTTTAGAAATTTGTCCTCCCATCCCTTCCACAATTTGTGTGTAGAAGTCTCGTTCTTAAAAGCATACTTCTGCTATCTAGACAGACACGATCTAATTGTTTTGCATGCCAACTGATTTATGATACTTTAATCCTTATCCTCAACATTTTCTAGTTTCTTTTCGTCAATAGCAATGTCAAGACCCTGCTGAAAAAGGGAGTCTAAGACCTCCCCTTTTCACATGCCAAAATGGCCAGTACTGTCAAATATCTCCACCGCCAATTTCAAACTTGACAACAAAATCCTTGACCATGATGACGAGGAAGCCGATATCACCGGTGTTTCTTGATCATTAAGTATCATTATATACTTAAAATATAGTATTCAAAAATTACAAATAAACTAAGGATGAACCTTTAGCTCTGATACCACTTCTTAGGAAAATCGGGTATTTTTTCTCTAAGGTAAACAGCTAGTGAAGTGAACCGATTCGGTAATACCCAGGAAAGATCACATTGACCTCTTAGACAGTATTACCAGTTTACGTAAAGTCTGAGGAAAGGATAAAGAGGTCACAAACGATCCTACTTAAAATCCGATCTCCTTGACAGAAATTACGTGCATGAAGTATTTATCACAAACTAATCCGTGTACACACATAAATAGTAAATACACCCAAATAAATTGAACACAACACTACAAATAAACTTGACAAATAATATTGAATACTATACTACAACTTGAAAAGAAACAAGACAATAAATGCGGAATAATAAAAGCAATAAGAAAAGAACACACCCGAAATTTGATAACGGAGTTCGGTCAAATGTGCCTATGTCTCCAGAGCACTACTTAAGCAGCCCTATTTTACTTATGTGAAAGAAGAGTAAATTTATGAGATGATTTACAACGGGGGGAGGAGTTTCTTTTATAACTACCAACCTCCTCCCCAAACCCACACACTCACGATGTGGGATAGAAAATATGTCAAATAGTAACACATGCCATTAACCAACAAACTGAAAGACGGAGATTGAATGCATTCCATGAGCCAGTTTACAAACCCAGAAGGCATGTTCAGAATCTCGCTTATCTAACTACTTCAATTCACGAGATTAATATCCAACGCGCTTACCTAACTACTTCAATCCACGAGATTTATATGCAACGCGCTCTCGCTTTTGGGTTTGTGCCAATAAACCATAAAGATTGTTTCTTTAAAGATCATTCACCGATAAAGAATGCCTTTTGTGATAGTTAACACATGAAGCCTGTTTTTTAAGTTCATATCCTCATTTATACGGCAATGTATTGTTGGAAGGAGGCGGTGAAGATATTTTGTAATGATGGGTTGGTGTTTGTTGGATCTTTTCTTGTAGGAGAAACGTCGAGAAAGTTTTGTGTATGGCCGCTATGGAAATCCTACTACGGAGGTTACATAGGAGAAAATAAGGTTCGCCTTCTCTTTTTTATTTTGTTTCTGTTTGGAGTTCTGTTTTCATTCTCATGGTGCCAACTTGGTGTGCTCGACATTGAACCAGTGCGCTTGAGGGAGCCAAGTCAACTTTGATTATGGCATCTGGGATGCGTGCTAGTACAGTCATGTTAATGGCCTTGGTTCCTGCTGGTGGCCACATTGTCACAACCACTGACTGCTATAGGAATGCTAGAAGATTCATTAGGAAAATCCTTCCTAAAATGGATATTAAGGTATGGGCTTTATTCCACTTTATACTTCAATTTTTTTTAATGTATATTGAAGGTGCAGAAAACTTCAATTATTTTCCGATGGAATCTAAAATATTTAGACCTTCCTTTTCCTTAAACATCTTGTACTTTGCACAAGGATGTATGGAAGAAATATGAACAGCAGGTTTTGCACAATGTATCTTTGTGATTATGTTGAAGAAATACTTTTGCTTAAACATATATACTCATTTGTTCATGTTTCAGACTGATTGTATATTACATAGCTCATTGTTGACTTTGCATGCTACTGTGATTGATCCTGCAGATATGGAAGCTTTGGAATTTGCTCTTGATAAGAATAAAGTCAGTATTGCATAATTTTTTTACCTTGTTTCGAAAGTTCCTTTTTAAGTATAATTTTTATAAAGAGATCACTCTTTTCTGATTGGTGCTACAATTTCTTGAAGGTTTCTCTTTTCTTTACCAAGTCTCCTACCAATCCATTTCTCAGATGTGTTGACTTTGACTTAGTATCCGAGCTTTGCCACAGAAAAGGAGCATTGGTGTGCATAGATGGTACCTTTGCCACCCCTCTCAATCAGAAGGCCCTCTCCCTTGTCGCTGATCTTATTCTGCACTCTGCAACAAAATTTATTGGGGGCATAATGATGTGAGTTTGCATGTATAGTTTGAGGTACTCTGTCCTGTTGTCGGGGATAAGAAATCAAAGAACTGAAAACAAGTATGTATTATAGGTCCTGGCAGGTTGCATTAGCGGTCCCACAAAGTTGGTTTTAGAAATTCGTAATTTGCATCAGGTGACACCCAGTCAGTTATCTGGATTAAATGGCGTCTAGTTTTACTTGGGCTTTTCAGATACTGCATATTATCATTTCCTATTTAGTAGATTGGCTATTGGAATGGTGATGCTTTCTGTTAAGATATATGTTATATTTTTTATTATTAATTTTGACATTATTTAGAATTGGACTTTTAAGATAATGTTAATTAACTTCAAATTCTAATCAAGATGGGATAAAATATCTTGGATTTTACTGGAATAATATCTGATAAAAGATTGTATGAAAGATATAATTCCATCTTGTAAAGTCTCCTAATTATAATAGAACTCTATCTTGTAAGGCCTACCTTTGCATCACGTGACAACAGGGCTAAAGGGACTGTTGCAGTGATTTTTTTTTTTCTGGGTGTGGCTGTTAACGTCTTTTGTATGCAACTGGTTCTCTATTGGGCTTTTTATGCAATCCAAGCTACGTATGTGTGCTGCACTTTTAATGATTGTGCGTGGTTAATAGGTTTGTGAGTACAACTGTAATTTTCTTTTGGCAATTTTGTGAATCAGTTGGTTATCTTTCTGCTGTAATTTCTGTGGATCACATCAACCGGCCTGAATAGTTTTGTGCTGCATTTTCTTTAATGTGTTGTCGTTGATTGGGTGTTCTTGCAGCTATGATTTTTGTAGAAGTTTTCGTGACTTTGAAGTTATTGTCTTTGTTGTTGGTTTGGTGCGAAAAACTTCGGTAGTTGTCTTAGTTGTTGTAGCTCTATTGGGTTAATGTTTCGACGATAAAATATTTGTTGATTTGAGACGTTTTGTGGCTGTTGAGCGTGGGATGTTTTAATGACTATATCGAAGATTCATAGCAGATTTCTTGGTTGACAATTTCCCATTCTTTCGTTGATGAAGCGACATATTTAGGAGAGTTGCTTTTTATCTCAAATATGTTCGTGTATGTTGAATTTTGTTTAGTCAATTGAGTTGTTTATTTATTTCATTTTTATTAAACATTGCTTAAGAAAATCCTCTGTTGATGTTAGTACTAGACAGTCATATTATTGAGTATAAAATTCTTGCACGGGTAGTGAGAACGAGGGATAGTGTCAAGGGTTGAATAGTGTCGACTCAGTAAAGCCTTGTATAAAACTATTGTCATTAGTGAAAGAATTAAGCTGAATAAGGGCCCCGCAGATGTAGATAAAGCGTACCGAACTGCGTTACTAAATTTCGGTATTGATATGTTTAATTTCATATTTATTTTTCTGTTTTCGTTTGTGCTGAAAAATTAATGGTTGCTAATATAGTTATTTTATATCTAGTAATCAATAGACAAAGTTATAAGTAACTGCGGCAGAACCTTATAAGTAACTGCAGTTAAATTGAAGTTTTTGCGAAACTACACCTCTACGGTTTTCTTATTTGCAATTCAAGTGTAGCCCAAATCAAACAGTGTGCTTACTTCTTTTTTTTTTTCTTCTTTATGCGGCGTATCTGATCATCAGGGGCGTGAAGACACTGCATCTTCGTGTACAGCAACATAATTCAACAGCATTAAGGATGGCCAAACTTTTAGAGGATCATCCTAAGGTTTATTTCTTTTCTTATCTATTGAGCACGTGCGCATTATTCTTCTTTGAATAATCCCTGGAAAGGTCAGAAGAATTAGTTGTTCAACATGAAACTTGGAAAATACAAAATCTACACCTCCTGGATTTGCAGAATCCAAGATGCTAAACGTATATGAATTGGAAAATTGAGTTATATAATATCCAGTTATTCTTCTACAGTGGATGACTGGTAATTAATTTTCCATGTGGAATGAAGTTACACATATTTAGGTGAATAAATGTGGAAGGCTTTGAGAGCTGACTAAACGTAGTCATCATAATGTTTGGTAGCTGAACGAGGGTTGCTGAAATGGTGTCAGTTATAGTTCATGTTATTGACTGCTAACTGGTGGATATTGTATTTTATTGCTGTCCTGGAGAGCTAAATTCCATCTTCAATCTGTGTGCACGGAGATAAATTGTCTAACTATGTTTGTGAAATTATGTTACAAATAGGATAATGAAGACTCACGGAAGAGGCATTGATGGCAGGTGGAGCACGTTGATTATCCTGGCTTGCCAAGTCACCCTGAGCATCACATTGCCAAGAGGCAAATGACCTGTTTTGGTGGTGTTGTGAGCTTTGAGGGGAGTTTTTCCATCCTAACAATTTTCGGATGTTCAATCTATTTTCAACCTTTTGTGTGCTTCTTTATGTGGATAACTTATGGGGTTGCATTTTAATGATTCAGGTTGATGGAGCCTTAATGACCACCATTAAGTTTGTAGGTTCATTGAAGATCCCGTATATTGCTCCATCATTTGGTGGCTGTGAAAGCATTGTGGACCAGCCAGCTATAATGTCTTACTGGTATGTTTAATTTAGAATGGGTGGAGCACAATTTGAGCTGCTAAAATTTTACCATCAAAATGTAACTTGTAGAAGACACATGTAAATTTTGACGGATTTTGAAAGTATTGACATCTGAGACAGCTCCGAACCAGACGCAACTATTTGGCAATTCAATGTCTATTTTTCTTATGAAACAGGGATCTTCCACAACTGGAGAGGGAGAAGTACGGTATCAGGGATAACTTGGTACGATTCAGCTTTGGAGTTGAAGACTTTGATGATTTGAAGGATGATGTACTCCAAGCCCCGGAGAGAATATGGACACTGTTCGCTTAAGGATGATGATTAACGGTTTTGATAATAATTGTATAATATTTCATAATTCAAATTAGATTTATTTTCTTATATAATTAATGGTCTTATTCTCAAAAGGGAATAAATCATAAGAAATACGCTTTCTTTTTTGTAGGAACCTTTATTATGAGTTTAACTTATTAAAAATGGTTTATTCCAAAGGATCCTATTAATTATAAAGGACGTATTTTAGCCACAAGATGGCAAAAATGACATAGAAGCTATCCAAATCTAGTTGGCTAAGGATGCAAGATGAAACAACAGCTTGTTGAAGAAATTAACTATTTAAGAAAGAGCCAATGCAGCTGTGAACAAGAACGAAACGATACAGAAACTTGCAAAGCTATATTGCCAAAAGCATATATATTCTTGAAAGTGATATCTTTGTAAAAAATTCTCTTGTGCGTTAGAAAGTGAAATTTTGTTGAGAGAGATCACTAAAGCTCATATCGAGCAAACTTCATTTTCGTTTGAGAGTTTGTAGAGGCTAGTGAAATACTAATAGTGTGGAAGGTTGAAGAACCTTGAAAAATATTAACTTGTGAGTTTGGAGAGACTTGTTAAATTATTACTTGATTTTATAGTGAAACACTAAAGTTGAATACTTGGAGACTGGACGTAGAATTGGATTGTAAGTTGAATCAGTATAAATCAACTGCGTCCTTCTTTTCTCTCTCTCTCTCTCCTTATCTTTTATATTTCTGCATTATGTTGTGTATGTTTATTTCAACAAGAGGCTCTTTCGCTTTTATAATAGGTTCCTTCTCTTTTCTACTTGCTGACGGTTTCTTCCATTTTAACAGGTGCCTTCTTTTTATTGTTTCAACAAGACTCATATTTTAACAGGCTCCTGTCGTTTGACAGGCTACTATTATCTGACGGGCTCCTATTATTTTAATTGTTACAAGTCCCTGTCTTTATACAAAATGAAAGTAACTTGTGAAAATTTTTTAAGTCACACACAATTCGCCCCCCTCTTGTATGTGTTCGCTTTATCCGACACATCAATATGACCTTCTTTGGCTCTTGGAATCTAATTGATGGTGTGAAGGAAACAGTAAGCATGGAAACAGCGTATCACCTCCATTTTCGCAGTTATTTTTCTGTTTTTAGTTTGTCTGCATATTGTGTTTCAACTGATTTCGATCACCAAATTTTCTGTTCTCAATTTGGTTGAACAGGTCATTGCTTCAGAAAGTAATGTTTCCTAGAGAATAAATGAAATGACTATTTTGCTCTTCTATGGTTGGAGTGATTGAATGTTATGGAAATAATTTCCGAGGAAAACCACAGGTAGATCTTCATATTATTTTCAAAATATTGGATATGGAAGTAATTGGAAAAAGAGATGGTACCCGTAGTGACAATCAATTTTAAAGCATTTGGCATAATTATAAGTTATTGAGGAAATTGATGATTCATACAACTTTCTGTTTAACCGCATACAATAACGTGACAATTGATTTACACGGGAGAATGATAATAAGAATGAGAACAAATATAATGAGAAATGAAAATAGATATAATCATTATAATTATGAAAGTTGATAAAAATGAAAGAATAATTACCATTATCATTGATAATGATTGTTTTTTTGAAAATATTAAAAAATAAAATTTTCTTATATTTTAATTAATTAATTAATTATATTTAATTGAAAAAATTAAAAAAGAAAATAAATAAGTATGTCATGACACTTATTAAGTCATTCCTTATCCATTGATTCATTCCCAGACATCTTAACCAAGCACCCCCTGAGTTCATAAGTTATAACAAGCACTTTCTCTGTGAGCAAAAACAGAAGCTATTGAATCTCAGAGGGTATATTCATTGTGAATGTATTCTACATTGTCACCGTACTCAGCCAGAGAGGCATTTTATCGTTTACAGCCATAATGACATCTGCACAGTTCCAGTACTTACGAAGCAACATTGAGAGCCTTTTAACAGCTTGATTCCAACTAGAATGAATCACGACTTTTACCAGTAAACTATACCCGCTATGATGCGATCTTCGTATATAAATGAATCTTTTGTCGAGCAGATCACAAAGAAGGGAAGGGAACGGGAAGTAGATGCTGCCATAACTAAAGCATCTCTCCAGCTATGTACAGGAATTTTCAAAGGATTCAACTCTCTTTGATCCTGAATCACGTTATAATTGATAATGAGGCTATTCAGCTGCCTGCATAGATTTAGAGAAAGTGCCAAATAATTGAAAAAGAAAAACATGAATTCAGGTCAGAGTTTAATACTAATGATTTTTGCTATCCCTTTTTGGCCTTCAAATCCTTCTTCTGAGAAAATCCACTACCAGAAAGGAGCTTTGATAAAAAACCTTCACTACTGCTTTTATAGCCATTTATATCACTTAATTTGCTTACGAGAGACCAGTGAGTGTCAAAATCTGGTTCATATCCACTTTGTTGCATCATACGCCCCAGTTCTAATGCCTTCAGTAGACTATTCTCAGCGTGGTACTTCTCAATTACAATGGAATACATCAATCTGGTTGGGGTTTCACCAGTCCAAACCATCAAATTCAGGAGTTTTTCTGCTTCTGTAGTTTCTCCATTGTCGCAAAGTTTACGGAAGAGCAGGTCCCATGTCTTCAAACTTGGTTTAAGATCCCTGTCCAACATCTCAGCATGGAAATCCAGGGCTTGATTAAGATGATTGCAGGTGCAGAGACAATGGATGATAGATTCATAACTGGTATAAGAAGGAAGATTTCCTTTTTTCAACATTACGTTCAAGAGATCAACTGCCCTCTGAGGTCTTCCGTAATCGCAAAAGCACTTAATGAGATTATCATAATTGATAGTATCCGGAATTAAATCTTTATCTGCCATCTGATCCAGAAAATATTCTGCTTCTTGAAATTTATTGCTCGAAAGAAGACCTTTGACAATCATGTTTTGTACGATTGAGCCATGAACTGATCTTCTCAATACCATTTCTCGGCTCAACTCCAAAATCTTATCCAGTTCTCCAATCTCGGAAAGGAGAGTCATTGCTGTTCTTAAGCTGCGATAATTCAGCCTAAGTCCAGTTGAGATCATAGTAGACAGATACTGCTGACAATTAGGAACATCTTTACACTTCGCAAAACCATACACAAGAAAATTGTAAGTCACCTCATCAAATTTTAGTCCTTTCTTCTGCAATTGGTTCAAAACTTTATTCACAAGCAAACTGTTTCCCACTGAGAAAAGATAGAAAATCAATATGTTGTAAATTGCAAGCTCATCAGACTTGCCCTCTCTTAACATTAACTCTGTCAAGTTTAATGCGCGAATGAACTTACCTTCCGCACACATAAACTTCACAAACCTCCGGTAACACGAAAATGATAAGCTCGCAAATTTTCTTATCAAAATGGCCAGTAGCTCTTTTACTTTTCTCAAGTTCTTAGCCTGACAATACCCTTGAAACAACATGTTGTGAACTTCAGTATCTGGAAGCACTCCTTTTGCAAGTATATCTTGGTTTAAGGTAGCTGCTTCATCAACCTTTCCCACCATACACATTCCTTTTATCAAAGAACTATCAACAGAGTTGGAAAATGAAGGATTCTCTCTCGAGACAATTTCTCTCATCGTAAAAGCTTCGGCCAGTCTGTTTGCCCGACAAAGAGGAGGAATCAAAAAGAGAACAATATCCAAAGGTGGAACGAACTTACTAGCCAACATTTTATCCAATATTGTAAAGGCAACAGAAGAAAATTTCCCCTGGCACAACCCTTTCATTAAATGGCTATAAGCCAATTCATCCAAGACAAATCCTTGCCGTAGCAGTTCCTCCACCAATATGTTTGTGGTACCTGAAAAACCTGTGGAACATAACTTTTCAAGAAACAAGTGACAAATTTCTGATCTTGAGTGAGGATATGATACCATCATCCTTTTAAGAAGCTCCAACGCTTCCCTTAGCATTCCATGGTGGCACATGCATTCAATGACATAATTGCAGTCGTCCAGCTCGGGCAACCATTTGCGGCCATGGAGAACATCGCAAAAGTCATAAAGCTCCCGCAAATTTCCCTTTTTATTTAGACCCTTCAATACAGCAGTGTATGTCATATTCGTAATCGTCAGGTTCCTGCAAAGCATTTCATTAAAAATTTTCTTTCCTTTGAGAGTCAATCCATTCTTACAATATGCTTGAATGAGCAAGTTTTGAACTTCTTGGTCTAGTTGGTTAGCTAACTTTGGCAATTTCTGTATAATATCTTTGAACATCTTGAAATGTGATCGGGAAGCACAAAGCTCCTTTACAAGTGTTGAGAAGACGGCCAAAGACAGTTCTTGACCCCATCGAGCCATTTCATCCACCAAGAGGATAGCTGCTTTGAAATTTCCATTGTCAGATTCTTTCTTTATGAGAGAATTAAAATCAGGTACAAGGGACTGATCAAGAATTCCCATAAGCCCTTTGTCATATTCATCTACATCTGTATCCAAATAAAGTCCATTTCCAAGATGATCAAAGAATTCAGTCTTGGAAAATTTGACGTCATTGTCCCTCTTTAACCTTACAGAGAAAGGATTCAGTCCCAGGATCATAAATGACTTGGAGAGTGGATCTTCAACTGAAAAGGATTCAATCAAACCAAGATCAACCATCTGAAGAACAGTCTTTTTTGCTCGATCAAATTGTCTAGCTTTGCAATAACCTGCTAAAAGAATTTCGAAAGTTGATAAATTGGGAGTTGCGCCCCCATCGAGCATTTCTTCAAGGATGTCTCGTGAATGTTTCCACAAACCTCCTTTAAATACGGCAGCAATAAGAGCATTGTAAGACCATACATCAGGTTTAAGGCCTTTAGATAACATCTCTGACAAATAAATAAAAGCACCCCTCAAATTCCGTTCATAGCAACACCAACAAATCAAGATTCCAAATGTTACTTCATCAGGCTTAAAACCTAAATGTTCCATTTCCAGCCTGAAAAAGTTTGCTCTTTCTACACCATAATTACTACATAACATGTTCACAATTCTATTGCCAGTAAAAACATTTGGTGAACAATTCATGTCAACAAAGATACTCAGTGAATCTTCAAAATCCTTCTTCTCACAATACCCACAAGCAATCTCATTTACAACAATGCTGCTAGGTTGAAGACCTAAAGCCATGAGTTTCTTAATAAGATTCCTTGCTTCTTGAATCATTCCATCCCTACAAAGCAATCTAACAACAACCTCAAAACTACTCATGTCCTCATTGTTCAAACCCATCCCCATTTCTAGCATATCCAAACAAACTCGAAATGCCAATTTAGTTTTCTTCGTCCGCACCAAAAGCTTGAGAAGATCACGACAAGACAACAGAGATGGTTCTAAACATTGTTGCCTCATACTCTCATACACTAAAAGAGCTCTTTCCCCATCATAAACACCAACATATCCTTCAATCAATTGACTTGAAATAGCACACTCATCAAAAGCTATTCCTTTCTTCTCCGTCGCCCGAAGCAATAACTGAACCTCTCTAAACATTCCATGTCGTATAAGGATCGTTGCCATAACCTCACATGACTTGGGAAGATGTTTGAAACCGTAATTCGAGTCATTAGCCCACTCGAAAATCTGCCACAAAGACTCGACCTTTTCATCTCTAACTCTAACTCTTTCAGACTCAAGCTGAAAGCCCAGCAAGAGTTCAAGGACATCTTCAGGTTTCAATCTTGAAACTCTCATAAAACGGCGGGTGACATCAGGTATTGTATGAGAAAGATCCAAGAGAAGGGCTTTGAGAGTAGCATCGTTATAAAAATTCTCCCTTTTGCGTAAGCTTTTGTCAGGTGCAAAATGACATCTAGATAAAACTGATTCTGCAACACCAATGAAGTCTAAAGATGAAAACTTTATGTGTGTATGGCTTGTCTGACGATAACTTGAAGGTGTTGTGAGTGAAGGGTGAGTGGAGGAAGAAGAAAAGAGGAACTGCGGTTTAATAGAAAGAGGAAAGAGAAAGCCGAATTTTTTGAGTTGACGACTTCTGGTGTTGAGAGAAGAGAGAGTTTGAAACATGTGATTCCAGTGAAGGGAAGCGGAGGTGGCGGCGGCGGCTGCGGTAGTAGTCTCCGACTACCGGAGCTCGGCAGGTCATAGTAACGGGAAATAATAACCACCAGCCTGCTTGAAGCAGAGAAGAGTGATTTTCTATAAATTTATAAGAAAATAGTTAATATAATTTTAAATAAAAAATATCAAAAATGAATTAATAAATATCAAAATTGAATTTTTTATTTACAAATAACATCATCTTTTTTAATCTTATATTATGATCTTAAATTAATTAATTGATAGATTTATATTATGGAAATAAGCAATAGTTTGTTTTCTTATATTCATATAAAAGTTAATTAATTAATTACTTTCATATCATTTTTGTTAGAATTCGTTGAGTTATCTCATATTATCGTAAACTCTCATATCTAGTTTTTACGATTATATAATATTTATTATTTTAGAACATAATATAACAAAAATTATCAAATAGAAATCAATTTTATAAATTTGAAAAAAAAGAGAAAACTAAAAAATTTTATAAACAATACCAAAAAGTAAATTGAATAAAAAAATGAGAATATAAATAACAACATAAATTTTAAAAAAATACAAAAATAAATAAGCTAAGGACATGAAAAATGCAATTAGCGTTCTTATCGTACATGAATCGTTAGCCTGTTGATTATACGAATCATTTTTTTTTCCGGAAAAACTAGCATTAGTTATCTTTTAAATGTATACAGGATAAACCTTTGAATTAATGTAATAACCTTCAAATCATAAGTAAGTCTTATATTATAGGCTTAATCGAGAGAACGTAAATAGAAGAATTTAAACACAAGATTTTTTGACCCTATGCCTCCCACTTTATCAACTCGATCATCCCGTAGAGGAGGTGAATCATATATACATTTAGGCAAGTCCACAAAAGTAGAAATACATTAAAATTTTTTATTTAATTAAAAAGTATTTTTATTATTATTTATGATATTGATAATCAAAGTACAAAACCTTTTTCCTACAAAAATAAGCTAAATGTAACGGATACATTAGAACTTAAATACCTGGGAGAGAGATGACTCAGAGCCTAAACTATGCTCACTCTCACTTTCCACAATAATAACAATAACAAGCTAATTGCAAGGTTTAAATATGTCCAAAGAACACAGATTTATCTATTACTAACTGATAAAGAGACTATTTCCGACTCACTTCACAGAGAATCCTAAATCCTAATAGCGGCTGTGGCTATCCAGGCACTTGTCTCATGCATTACCTAAAACCTGCCAAATATATTCCACAAAATCAACAATATACCAATTAAAGCTACACTTCAAGCAAAATAATCTGAGTAACTAAAAGGAACATGCAGCATACCTTTTTTTTGCCAACCCAAAGTCTACAAGTAAATACAGGAACAGTATGTGGTACAAGAAAATTTTCAACTCTTCTTGTCTAATTTCAGACCACTCGAGTATAAACAACAATTTATGTTCAGATTTGGACAGCACAAGATGATATCAACAATAACGTCCCAATGAAAATTTCCCTGAAATATAGGATCTGGCTGTCTCCGATAAATCTACATGAAAATTTCTTTTTTTAAACGGTTTGAACAAACTCATCTTTAAGCCTAGGAACAGCTAGTAGACATTAAATGCGGGATTGATAAAGTTAAAACGCACAGTCCAAGCATAAATGAGGGTACGATTCAGGGTTAGCACGGTAGTTTTCGTTTATACCAACTTCTTGATCCTATCTAATAATATTAAAGCTCCATTTCTAGGGTAGCGCCTCGGTTGCAGTTATTTTAGGTTCGTCAATCTACAAGTAATGGTCTCAGATTTGAACCAAATATGTAATAAGAAAAGAGTCTTCAAAATAAATCACTTCAGTCCAAGCAAATATCTCTGACAAGATGGTAGACAACACTGCCTGTATATGAAGGATACAGATGAATACGGGTCCTGCAGTTCAAACAGTATTAGAGTTCTTTCTCATCTTAAAGCGACTTGTGTATATTTGTAGCTAACAGAAGTAGTTGGCACTCCTTAATACAACCACCAAAGGAGGGAATAACATGGTCTTTTGAAACATTCCACTAAATAAACAAGCAATTATGGATGCCTGGAAAAAGGTTCATGGAAGCACAATAGGAAGAGCTTGGTAATTAGTTGTCAAGAAGAGACAAGTTTCTATATGGTCCTCCTAGGTGAAATCGTCAAGGTGGGCCATGAGTATGTCAAACCCCCGGTACATCTGGTCTTCCAGTTTAGGCAGTAGGCTGGCTTCAGGCTTCATGGATTTCAGCTGTTTGGATGGGAAGGGAAGGGAACAAAGGTAGATATGAGCATCAGAATTCTATACAATGGGAGCCTGGACAGGTTAAGCTTTGCTAGTATCATAGTATCACATTCTAGTATGTGCCAGGTTTATATCAGCTGAAATTGCCGGGTCCATAGACATGAAATCCAATGGAACAAGGCTTACCTGTGGGCAGGCACCTTCAAATCCTAGTAATAGCTTTTGCGCCGTGAAACAGGGGCCTGACCAGATAAACTGCTAATATAACCTACATGTTAGGACTTGGAGCTCCAGAAGACGTGGTATTTAAAAATTTTCATGAATATAAATAAACCAAATAGCATATATCTTCCCGTGGCCATCGACTGGAAAACAAGGTTAATATATTGCACGGATATACAGTATGTGTCATTTCCTCTAATGGTGACACAAAGAGAGTTAACTGAACCCTGTGGGATGAAATAGTTTAATTCCTAAATTGTTTTGTAACTAAATGTCACATCTTAAGAATAGTCCTGAATAGACCAAAATTTTAGAAGTCATAATCACGCACAAAGAATAGATAATTTTCTTACCCGGAAGAACTAATTCGCCCTGATGAATAACTGCTATATGCTCCATAAGCACTCCCACTGCCGCCAAGCTACAAAACAAAGAGGAGAGAGTAATCATTTAATCCTAGAAAACCCAAGTTTGTTCTGCTTGGACCTACTTTCAAAAATCCAAGCAAAGCAAATTGCAGAACATGGACCAAAATATCCATAAATATTCCGCACTCGAGAATTTATGAAAAAAATGATAAACAGCTGTTTCTTAAATTAGATGTACCTGAGAACTACTGTAACTACCATAAGTTTCACTAGCAGCATAATCACTTGAACGATAACCACCAGAATAGGAATGACTATGTCCAGGCCTTCTAGTATCTTTGGGATCATAACTCAAACTATCTGATCTATCAGTTGGAACATGAAGATAAGGCAGAACTGGCAGCAATGTGGATATTGCACCTTCCCTATCAAAAGCATTTGCTCTTAATCGCTGACTTACTTGTATAAGAGCATCCTTGGCAACATCAAGGTCTCCAGATACCTAGTGATTGGAAAATAAATTTTTTATTTCCCGTAATCATTGACTTGAAAGAAATCATGAATGACAGTTACAAGAATAAGAAAATTAGAGTTCTAGCTACCAATTATACATTCCAACCTACCAGCACCATCTCATCATTGTCAGTTGCAATTTTGGGAAGGTTGTCCTTTCCAAGAATGCGAATGTTAGCTTTTGTAGCTTTCCTCATCTCATTTATAATTGTTCCTCCCTTACCAAGAAGGCAGCCAATTCGAGATGTAGGTACAAGTAGACGAGTTGTGTATGATATCAGGCCTGAATCTCTTTCAACTTTCTCACTACACCTAGGTTGCAAACGCAAGACTGCTTCTATGACTGGAGAATATTGATCATCGAGGATCTGAATGGAAAGAGTTAAAAATTATCAGACTACGAAGTAACAACTCAATTAATAAATTAAGATAAATGGGTAAGGGAAATCAGTATTTACCTCCTTAGCTGAAATAGATATCAAGCAATCATCTGCATCAGTTGTTGAGCTGTCAACTTTAATAACTGCCCCAGTATCCTTTCTGATCTGATTAATGGTAGCACCACCTTTACCAATCACGCCACCAATGTTTCCGCTGGGACAAACAATGCGAAGGGAAAATTCTTTTGATGAAAGTTCATCTCTTGGAGCAGTGTATAAGGAACGTGACCAATCTGCAGTCCCTTTATATCCTCCATAAGGACTGACTAGTGGAGCTATTCCAACAATTGGAGCCCCTGCAGTTGGGCCAATCATGGAACCGCTAGATAAGTACGCATTGGTAACAGCTGAAACAAGTAAATGTTGAGATCGTGATGGATTGTCATGAAGGCGAGATGCAATCTGATGTAAAGCCTTTTTTACAACTCTAGCTTCACCAGTAACCTGAAGTGCAATGGCAGAAAGACCTTTATAAAAAACCAGTTCCTTCGGCCGAAACGACCACAAACAAGAACTGCTTTTCCTTAAAAGCACCAAATCAAAAGAATGAATAATTCACAGGGACACAAAAAAGCTTCCATCTAAGTGACATTATACAAAAGGTTTCAATAACCAGAATTCAAGAGGAATGAGCACACTAGGAAAAGGGGCATTGTTAAGAGAAACAGAGAAATTGGAATCAAAATAGTGAAGTACTCAAGTTTAACAACGATGTATACATAAAACTTTGAACTTATGAAAATTTGCAACTTTATGACCTGAACATTAATTTGCATCAACAGGTACATAAAATTTTCTTTTCAATATTGACCCACCATCAACTTCCAAAAAAAATTAGGGTTAATCCAACTAACCATTTGTTCATTTTGTTATCTTCCAATATACCAATTAAAGATGCATTCGAGTTAAAATTTTAATGTTTTCGTGTTCAGGAATATGATGGAAAGA
Source organism: Erythroxylum longipes (assembly GCA_027563885.1). Lineage (NCBI taxonomy): Eukaryota > Viridiplantae > Streptophyta > Magnoliopsida > Malpighiales > Erythroxylaceae > Erythroxylum > Erythroxylum longipes. Next base: position 27,442,615 of record JAOQMS010000001.1, on the reverse strand, counting down.
TGATAAGAACTATACAAAAACTAAAAGATAATTTGATTCTTCAGGTTCGATATACTTCTAACCTCGTGTGTGAAGAGATAACTATATAACATAATTGGTTAACTATCATAATTAATTGCGCATGGAAATTAATTAATAGGTCTTTTTTATTTTAAATTTCCCTTTGTTTATAATAAAGTATGGGGGAAAAAAGGCGAATATTTTCGCTTAGAGCTTTTTAACATAATAAAAACAAGATGTTTAAGTTTGTACCACCAGTGACCGGTAATTACTCAACAAAGGAGATATAACAAATGGAGAAGGATTAAGAAGAAATAGCACACGAGCTTTTGGAAAATGAAATTTCAAGGAAAACAAGCACCTGCAGAAGCTCATCAGTGTTCAATGCACAAGAAGGCAAACGATCATCCTTCAGTATGCGAATTTGTGCCCCAGTCTCGCTACGGATGTTTTGAACTATTTGCCCACCTTTGCCAATAATGCATCCTATCTGATCAGATGCTACAAGAAGCCTAGCAGTGACCTGCTGATCACCTGCTGATTCTTCACCATCGCTAAAATCCTCTGCAATAACCTTATCATGAACCCTGAACAAAGCACCCTGGGCTGGACAAATCTGGCTGTCACTTTCTTCATAGGTATTTGTCTCATCACTGGAGCTATAAATAGTAACAACCCGTTCTTCACATCCCGGGACAGTCTCACCAATCCGAATTTTTGACCTTGTTTCTGCCCTTAATTGCTTGACTATCTCCCCTCCCTTTCCAATAATGCTTCCAATTTTCCTGTTAGGACAAAGGTAACGATATACTGTATCTTCCGAACCAATAACAAAATGGTCTCTGTCATCACCAGAATTTCTCCTCTTATTTGACCCGCTGTCATGGTCAGATTGAGGGTGAGACCGCTTTCCGTAACTATTCTTCTGACCCGCCATTACCATAGAATCAATGTCTATAGCAAAAGCAATAGCATGAATTCACATTGTCCATACCAACACAACAAACAAGAATCAATATTAAAAAGATTCACATTGTCCATACCAACACAAAAAACAAGAATCAAGATTAGAAAGCATATTGAACCACAAACAGAAATTCCATCAAAAACTAGAGAAAAACAACCTACCAAACATTTTAAAGTGTAGATGCATACAACCCACAACCAAAACACATAAAAGAATCATCAAAGTCTCAATTACAATGAACACAACAACCCTCATGCAATGAACTTAAAGAGAAGAACATAACACAACGAATTAAACTATTAACAAACATTTTAGTTTCAAACGAACACGAAAATAAGGCTTAATTATATAAATATGCAAACAACAGCCATTCTCGAGAGCTAAAATGCACAAACAATCTAAAATACTAAACAAAAGAAACTCAAGTCTTTTACCGTTCACTTCCCTTGAATTAATAAAAACTGGAGATATGATTCGAGGAGATCAAATTAAACCCTAATTCACATAAAAACAAGGATCCCACAAAGAGGCACGACAATCACAGAACAAATTGAAGCGGAAAACAGTAAAGCAAACAAAAGGGCTAGATTGGATTGCATGCCTGAGAATTGATGGTACCGCAAGGGATTTGAAGAAAGAGAGAGAGAGAGAACGATATTCACTTCTTCTAGGGTTTTGACTTTTGACCCTACCGCCACAAATAATAATTTCCGTGTTTGGTTAAATTATAATAAAATTTAGGAAATTTTATATAATAATAATTTGGATATTATTATTATTATTATTATTATTATTATTATTATTATTATTATTATTATTAATGAAAACGCAATATTTTAATTTATAATTAAACTTAAAGTCATCGAGATTGACCTAATCATAGCCATTAAACAAAATCTGACCAGAATTTCAATCTGAAATTAAGCTTAAGTAAGTTCGATCAGACCTAAATGATAAGAAAATTAAAATTTTATATTATTCAATTAAAATTTGTTATTTAAATTGCAAAGTTATCGACATTTATTTTATGATTTTCATTTTTACATAAATTTTTTCTTTTACATTTTTATTAAAAATAATAACAAAACATATGTGATATAAATATTATAAATAGATTGATTAAATATTAGTAATATAATAACTAAATCATACTCTTAACCTTGATTGGAATAAACTAATCTAGATTTAAAATAATAATTTAAAATAATTATCATTAATTATTAATTTAAATTTAATTTAATTAGTTTTGATCGAATTTAAAATATTTTATTAAATTATTATGTCAATAATATTTGATCTATCAATATATAATATTTAAATTTTTTCTAAAATATTGAAGATCGTTAAATCTTTTCTAAGATTTTAAAAATTAAAAATTTTAAAATTACTTAAACCATATGAAACTTTAATATCTTTTACCTTAATATTTACTAGCCATAGGATTTTAATAGCTCTCTGAGCCCCTTTGCCTTTTACTTTCAACTGTAGTCTTTTTAATTAGTTTTTAATTTTGTAGTTTAACAATTTTAGATATATCAAACTAATTTAATAACAATATAAAATTTTATTATCAAGAAATATTTAATAATTAAAATTCTCTTTTTTCAAGATAAAAAAATTAGGGTTGATAATGAACCTAAATTCGACCTGTCGAAAGTTATCGGGTTGGGCCTGAGTTGGCCGAACCTTAGACTAATTTTTGAAGCTGAGGGCCTTAGGTTGCCCTAGCCGGGAGTTTTGAAATAGAGCAACATTATTTTTGAAAATTTTAAAAATATAATAAATCAGGCCTATCCGGCCTAGGTCTAGCTAAGCTAGGGCTTAGTTATCCTCTGCCCTGGTTAGGCTGGGCTCGGACTGGGCTTAGCCTGGCTCAGAGATATCATGAGTTGCCCAGCCTATTGCCATCCGAAAAGCTTATGAGGTTATTTCTTGCATTCTCCCTAATGCCCTTCTGATATCACGTATTCAAGGAGAAGATGGTAAATTCTCCCAGGCAGGTGACAAAACCTCCACATCTAAGAATCTCTAATCCCTCCGTAAGTAACCTCAAAAATTTTCCTGGAAAATCCCGGTGTTTTCCAGATATCCAAACACCAAACAAGCCTCGTATTTTCTAATATCGATGTCAACGTCGGGGCAGCCACAATTCCGGTATACGCAGACTCCGTCGAAGGTTTTGCATCTGCGAAACTTGCCGTGGGAGTGCTCCGAGGAGGAGTTAATCGAGCTTTGTAAACCCTTCGGGAAGATCGTCAATACCAAGTGTAATGTGGGCGCCAATCGAAATCAGGCCTTCGTCGAATTCGTAAGTTCAGATCTTTCTCTTCCTCTTTTTTGGTTGTTGTTTGTTTCCTCAGAATATTATTTCAGTATCGGGCAGATCCGAGGATTGTTTGGGGGGTTGAAATTCGTATGACATGTCTGCTTCTTTGCTAAATCCTACTTTGGTTGTGGCTGTATCTATCGAAATCGGGTTTCCTGGAGATGGTATTGGAATTTGAATTGGGCCTACGGTTATAAGTTTGGTCTTTAGAGTTCTCTTGCGTTTTTTTAGGTTTTTCATTCAATCTCTGGTTTTGATTTTTGTCCCGTTCATTTAAATTGCTGTATTAGAGTGAGTCTGAGATTGTTAGAGAGTATTTTGGCGATAAATTCTATTAACCATAAAAATGTGGAGCTTTTTTGTTTTCTTTCAATAACAGGAAATTATTATCTTTGTTATATTGTTACTAATGTTTAGCTCAGTTTGCTTTAAAAGCCATAAGATTGTGGACTTTACACAAACGCCTATCTGCATGTCCTCGTTTGACCTTAGCTCATCTGAACTTGCTTGTGCACCGTCAAGTTTTGTTAGTTTGTAGATAAAACATCTTTGTCCTATGATATTTGGTTATCCTTTTTGCAGTCAGACCTAAATCAGGCAATTCAAATGGTTTCGTACTATGCATCATCATCAGAGCCTGCACAGGTTCGTGGTAAAACTGTGTATATTCAGTACTCTAATCGGCATGAAATTGTCAACAACAAGAGTCCAGGAGATGTTCCTGGAAATGTATTGCTGGTCACCATTGAGGGTGTTGAAGCTGGTGATGTGACAATCGATGTTATCCACTTGGTAAGTGTTGTTAAGTGAAATATATTTCTTACTTTCGAAAAATCAGTTAATAGTTTGATTTGAGAGCATCTGAAAATAGAAAAACAGGACAAATGAGCATTTTTTTTTGACAATTGGTGGATACTCTGTTGAAGGAACATAAACATATTTTTAAGTGGTGATGAAGGCACAAAGTTATGTTTTTATGTCTTTGCTTTTGTTCCATAATGAAAGTGCTGCTCTTTATTCTTTCCAGAAACTGAAGAATATGTTATTCATTTCATGACCTTGTTGATGGTTTAACTGTGACTTCTAGCCAGCCGTGGAAATCCTTAGGGCAAAGCAAAATACTCTTTATTTTGAAACTATGCATTCTATTTCTGTTTTCATTTTTTCTTAAAGATTTTATAGCTAATGTACTTTAGTATTATAAGTTAAATCAAATTGCTAACATCTATTTTCCTTTGAAATCCTGTACAAGAGTTGTGAAATGGCATACTTAGTACGCAATTTCATGGTAACCCTTCTGAAACTTTTCTTACTTTTGTTTGGAAGCTATCTAATTTCCATGGATTACTGCAGTGCTTTGGTTTGATAATCTTTCCCCTACTAAGATGCGGACTGTCAGCATATTTTGTTTCTTTTCTTTTCTTTCTCTTTTTGGTTCAATATGGTCAATAATTTACTTGGATTGTGTAAAATTTTGAGTCGATTTTATTTCAAAGCAATTGAAACACAGATGGTGATAACTCTTATTTAGATCTTTTTTTTGGAGACAGTTTGGAAATATTGTCATGCACGTCATACTGCTTTCTATGGTCTATCTTGACGTATTCATGTACAGGTGTCAATTCTGCACTTATATTCTTAAATATCTTGACCTTTCTTTTCTTCTTCTGATTGTTAGTGATTGTTATGGATCAGAACATGTATCTTCAAACAACTTTAGTTATGTGTGTTAGCTTTTTGCTTTGAATTATTCAGGTGTTTTCTGCTTTTGGATTTGTGCACAAGATTGCCACCTTTGAAAAAGCTGCTGGTTTCCAGGTGAGATGTCAGAAATTGCTTTCGGTTTCTATTTTTTGATCATTTCTTTTGGATCATTATCAATGCTATGGAGCTACCTGATAGGCACTTATTCAATTCACTGATGCGGAGACTGCATCTTCTGCAAGGAATGCATTAGATGGAAGAAGCATACCAAGGTATGCATTTTCCTCAGAAGATATTCTCGTCCTTTATTTGAATTTGAGCCTCTCAATTCTTCTTAGATTTGCCTTTTCTTTTACTGCGACAAACTATTCAGGTACTTGCTTCCAGAGCATGTTGGCTCCTGTCACCTGCGCATTTCATATTCTGCACACACGGATCTCAATATCAAGTTTCAGTCTCACAGAAGCAGGTAATGAAGAGGCACACGGTCATTGCTAAGATTCTTGATAACAAATAAGTCATGTTACTGGTTAACGTTATTATTTCAGATGCTGTATCTTTCTAATTTATGTGCCTGCTTTTGTCATCTACGGGGTTAGTAACCAGAACACAGATTTGTTATCATGGCTGCTTAGTAATTTTCTTCATATTTTGACAGTAGTTTATTGCTGTTGTTCATGTCATTGCATACAAAGTTTCACCTTTTGTTGCCTAGAATAGAATAATGTTTCTCCCAATAAACAATAATATATTGTGTTGGATGCTGTTATGCTGCCTGAATTGTTGTTAATTGAGGTATATCTGAAATATTTACTTCAGCTCATTTTTTCATTTCAATATTTCTGCCATTTCCCTTCTCTTTTTAGTTGGGAAAACAATAATCTGCCGAGATTAACAGAAAGTGGCCAGATAATCCAACTTTTTTCTTGTAATTGGCCGTCTATAGATGTCTTTAGTCCTTAATTTCAGCTTACCTGTTTCTTTTGGCCACTATACATATCTTATAATTTACTTCATAATTGTGTTGAGTATACTTTTGCTTATTTTGATGATGCTTGTATCTCTAGGTATCACGTTATTATTTACTCTGGTCACACTGTTTTTGTAATAAGTATTTTTTTATTGCCTGGAACGTGTTAGTCATGCTTCTTTCGGAGCTGTCTTGATTGATATGTTGGCTTCTATATTTTCCTGATATTTGTTTAGGGACTATACAAATCCGTATCTCCCTGTGAATCCCACTGCAATTGAGGGACCTATACAGGTACATCGTATGAGTACCTTTTTCTTTGTTAACATACTCTTTTTGTTAGTGTTGTATGTCCCTTAACATGCTGTTATCTCCAGCTTACTGTTGGTCCTGATGGAAAGAAGAAAGAGCCTGAAAGTAACGTGCTTCTTGCTACAATAGAAAATATGCAGTATGCTGTGACAGTTGATGTTCTTCACACTGTGAGTAGTATAGTCACTCATTTCACTTCCATGAAGTACTGTTTTGGTGGGAACTTTTCTTATGTATCATGTGATTGATTGTCTGTAATAGGTATTTTCTGCATTTGGTACTGTTCAGAAGATTGCAATATTTGAGAAAAATGGTGGAACACAGGCACTGGTTCAATACCCTGGTATGCTTCTTTAATAAGCAATTTTTTTGTGGCATTAGTATGACTTACTGCTTGATTCAATATCATTAAATCTTGTTTGGTAATGTGAAGAGATATTTTTAATCAGAAACTAAAATTGCTTTTAACTAGTCTTTCATCATTGGTCAATCTTAAACTTTATATTGTACAATTCTGCTATTGATGGTAAATCATTGATTGTTACTGGAAAATTATGCAGGCATGAGAGTTTGATTAGCTTTATGATGTGTCACATACTACATCTTCAAGAGTACATGTGTTTCTGTCAGATCATTTCACTGTTCATACCATTACTGCTGCTTGATCATTGGTGGGGTTATGTCACCCAGTACAAACTACCAACATGTTGTTGCGATAAATAAATTCATTACCGGTACCTTTGGTTGGTAGTTTTACTCATGGCTAACTTGTTTTCCAGATATTGGGACAGCAGCAGTAGCAAAAGAAGCGTTAGAGGGACACTGCATTTATGATGGTGGCTATTGTAAGCTTCATCTATCATATTCTCGTCATACTGATCTCAATGTAAAGGTATAAATGTGTTTCTATTTGCAAAAAAAATGTATAAAAGGGGAAAAAAATATAAAAGATGCAGTTAGAAGAAACGTACGTCTGTTTTTGCTCAAAAGGTCCTTATACGTATGCTTCTTGACACTTAAAATCTTCCACGCCATTCAATACAATTTTGATTAGCGACTTCAGCAGATTGAGTAGGAATTGAATTTGTTAATTATTCAGTGTGTATAAAATTTTGGCTGTAGGCTTATAGTGACAAAAGTAGAGACTATACTATCCCGGATGCAAGTTTGCTTGCAGCAACACAAGTTCCAGGTCTCCCCGCAGCCCAAACAACCTGGCAGAATCCTCAGGCTGCTTCAATATACCCAGGGAACAGCTACGCCACTGCAACTGCTGTATCAGGTCCAGTTCATGCAGGCCAAGTGCCGCCACAGGTTCCTACAGGACCAGTACCAGCTTGGGATCCAACCATGCAGATGAGCGGAGCGTACACCTCAGTTCCCAGTACTTTTCCTGGTCAGACATATCCAGCGCCTCCTATCCCTACCTACTCCACTGCAGCAATGCCCACTGGTATGTCTCCATACTCACAAGGCAGCCCAATTTCTCCTGTTATGGCTTCAATCGGAATGACTCAACCAGGAATTCAGCCAAACAATGTTCGCCCCGGTGGTGTTTCACCTTCAGGTCAGCCGGCTTATTACAGCCGATGATCATGTATTTCCCACCTTGAACAGTTTTTGCTTTTTCCAATGCTTGTGATGAGAATCCTTGAAATGGTCTAAGGTTCACTAGTCTTTTGAGGTTTTCTGTCTTAATTAAATAGAAATGTTCAATTGTCATATTCCAAATTGCACATTCTCTATTTTATTTTATTTGCTATGCTGTTTCAAATAGAGATTTTTTTGAGTTGGTTCCCCAACGGTGCTTGACTAATGTCACTTAAGCTAGCTGCCCATCATCTACTGCTACAGGCAATAGAAAGAAGCAGTTTTACACATGAAGTTCCCAAAAACTCTTTTTAGGGCCATAAAATTCCCTCCTTCAGTCCCAAGTCTGAGTCTTTGAGAGAACTCTCTGCATATCCTCAGCAGCTATGAACCCTGCATCAAAGATACCAAAAGTATCTTTGACTTCCTCCATACTTGGTTTGGTCTCATCAAACAACTCTGAAAGCTCACTGAAGCCTATAACTTCCCTGTGTCCCTCACTTTCTGGGCTGTAAAAAAGTCTCAAAGTTTTTCATCACCATCTTCATATCTTTTCAGCACAAGCTATTGGGATATTCCTTATTGTGAAAGGAATAGTTCTTGCTGGATGAATTTGGAAGCAGACTATCTTTTTCATCACAGGCCTTTGAACAGCCAATCCTAACTTGGGATTGGAGAAAAAACCAAACTTTTGAGATGAGCTTCTGAATTCTGTTCACCTGATTGAGAATCACTTTGCACAAGATAATATAAAGCAATGCATGTAACAGTGTGGAAGATTGCTGAGCATTCACTGATGCTTTCTGCTAGGTGATCAAACAATAAAAGTAGATTGACTTCAAGATCAGGCAGAGATATCCCTCCTAGGAACAAAAGAGGAGATTACTTTGTTCTCCTCCAAAAGAAGATTTGAGTGTTGGGCTCATAACCAACACGTCCCAGGATAAAAACCTGACTGTCCTACAGACTTGCTTCCACTACCAACATTTCCATCCCCTTTGCGTTTTTTCCTTCTCCCTGTTGCCGTTTCAATTCTTTCCCTATATTTGCTTCAAGTAGTGATGGCAAAACAAGCTTAGGCAGAGTTTACCGAGCTTTGGACTTAGGTCAAGCTACTTTATAAAATTTAGCTTTAAACCAATCTTAATCTCGAATTACCTAGTTTGATCCAGTTGGAAGTTAGAAAGTTTTGAATACAATAATATCTTTTTTAATAAAATAATATTATTTTATTAAAAAAGATATTATTGTATACAAAATTATTTTAATTTTTAAAAAATAAATTTAATAAAGACCGAAAGTAAAGTTGTCTAAATTCTACTTTTATCTTTATATAATAACATTTGTGTAATTTATCTGGTGAAGGTCATTTGCCTCGTCCTTTCAATTTCCTTCTCTTCACTCTGACACCTACCCTTCTCTCTTGCACTCAAAAGGTGGAATCGCCTACTCTATGTACTCCCACACCCCGATTCGATAGAGTGGTAGAGAGGTAAATCACGATTTAATTTCACTCAGTTTTTTAGAGAGAGGGCCCCGTGTCTGGTGAAACATGATCATCAGTTGTAATAAGGCTCTCTTCTATAAGAAATCTTGAGTTCGAGTCACGTAAAAGGAGGGGAAATAAGGATTATTCTCTATCAATGATCCTCTAGCCTTTTAGGCAAAGCTCCTTAATCAGATTAATTACGAATGTCTCGCTTCCAGTGGCAGTGTAGGAGTTGAAGCTACTAAGGAACTCAAGGGGTGCTGGGAACTTGATGTTGAACAGGGCCAACGATCAATCAACAGTTGACCAATTAAGTATGTGACGACTTCTTATAAGCAGAAGTGTGCAATTTACGTAAAAATCTGAAGGATCTTAAAGTTCTAGATTTACATCCTCTAAAATTTTTAAAGTAGGATCTTAGAAATTTAGAATGAAACTAATTAAATTGAGATGCTTAATGTAATAATAAAATGTTCCGAAAAGGAAAGAAAGGAGGACTGTCCCCTTTCTCGCCCTGTGGCTGTCCTCCTTTGCATTAAATTGGTGAGAAGGACAGTAACGGCGTTAATGGACCGTCTAAAAGGACATGGGACCTGACATGCATGATCAGATAGAAGGATTGGTGTCAGAGTTGAAGAGGATGAAATTGACAAGGACGAGGCAAATGACCTTCCTGAGGTAAATTACGCAAATGTTATTACATAAAGATAAAAGAGAAAGGAGCTAAGTGGGGTCCGAAGCTATGAGATTTTGGAATTAGATGAAGCTATTTTACAAAAAATTTAGCTTTAAACCAATCTTAAGCTCGAATTATCTGCTTTGATCCGGTCCAGAGTTAGAAAGTTTTATATATGATAATATCAGTTTTATAAAATAATATTATTTTTAATGTTTTAAAAATAAATTTAATAAAATCGGAACATAAAATTATCCAAATTCTAATTCAATCTGGCTCATTCTCTTTCGTAAATTTAAAACTTGCAATTCTCACAATCACCTTCTTGTATATATGTATATATATGTGTATATATATATACTTCAAAAGCTGGACTAAGTGTTCCACTATCGACAAATTGACAACCACCTTCCTCAACGGAGGATATTAAGCTTTTATGGCCTTTACTTTAGGAAGCCACTTAGAAGGCAACTTTGAGTATACATTAGGTATCCATCGATCAATCATATTACTGATCACAACTATTGTTATTATATATTATTATTATTGTTATATGTATGTATCATACAACATTACCAAATTAATTACTTTATACAACGATCACAATATATATATATATATAATAAGTTGCGTTGATATACCTACGTTCCCAGGTATAATTTCTCCTGCAGCAATTAACGCCCAGCTCAGAACTGTGCCACTATAACCAGCAAAAGCGGGCTGAAGACTGAAACATAGAGCGCACCCTTCCTCTGAATGCTCCATGAGGTGAGGGTAAATGCGAGTGCAGAACACAAAATACCCTGTAAATTAATTTTTTATAATATTTTTTACTTCTGATCTGTTCAATACCTTTCCTTTCTTTCTTTTATGCGTCTTCTTCTGCCTTCTGCCTTCTCAAAGCATCTGAACCTACAAAGTTGTGGGCCTCCCAAGCCAAATGCCGACATCCCACTTGTTCAAGGACTGATTGTCATTGAGATATTGTCTTCTTTGAATTTTCCAGGTCAAGTTGTATGTGCTCGGAAATTTCTATACGATTGCCATGTATATCCTGGAAAAAATTGGAGAGGTGGGTACCTAGACTGAAATTCCAGGCCCCATCGCTACTAATTTCTTGTTTCCACACAATCTTACACAATCACAAGTCACGGTCAAAAACTTATAGCCTTTACTTTAGGAAGCTACTTGGAAGGCAACTTGTGGATGTATTATATTTATATATATCAATCTTGCAACAATGCCACCTTACCCAAACACAATTATCGAACCCATCAACTTGCTTTCTTTGTTTTTGTTTCAGATCAAAAATTTCTTTCCAACTAGCAAAGTATTATGGCTGCAGCGCTCGTAGGAGGAGCATTTCTCTCTGCTTCCCTTCAAGTGTTGTTTGATAGGCTTGCTTCTCGGAAGGTTATAGACTTTTTCAAGGGAAGGAAGCTTAACAGTGAGCTACTGGAGGATTTGAAGATAACGATGATATCTGTTGAAGGAGTGCTTGATGATGC
>JAOQMS010000001.1:27411443-27425709 GCA_027563885.1 Erythroxylum longipes | reverse complement strand
AAAGCAATACATGCAACAGTGTGGAAGATTGCTGAGCATTCACTGATGCTTTCTGCAGGGTGATCAAACAATAAAAGCATATTGACTCCATGATTAGATAAAGATATATCTCCTAGGAACAAAAGAGGAGAGCTTGGTCAGTTCTTCTCCAAAAGAAGAAGAGTGAGATGGTGGTACCCTTGAGTTCTGTAGAGAAGGCAAATATGAGGATTGCTTCATATGTTAGCTTCTTTATGAATGAAGAAGAAGAAGAAGGGTATCCCACCTTTATAAGGAGAGCAATTTAATTGTTAGTTGAAATAGTCAGCTTCAAAAGGAGGCTGGGAAGTTGCCTGGCAATACCATCATCAGGAAACAGTCTGTGTATGTGATATTAAAAACAGAAAGGGTTGCTTAAAAAAAAAAAAACAGAAAGGGTTGCTTCTTCGAGCTTGCCTCCTGCATACATGGAAGGTTTTGGCTGGAGCCACTTTCTTTTTCCTGGTCAACGAAAGGAACCCAGAATTCTTCTAAACTTTTCCTTGTCATGTCATATTAAAAGCCGAAAACTTCATTAGAACTTGGAAATTTCATGCCTGAAATTTCTTGGAAATCATTGAACTTTTCTTGCAAGTTATTTTACATTTTTAAGACGGCTGCGCCTACACCTGGTGGATTTCTCCGTTGCAACGTCCTTTAAAGATTTTCAATGTTCAAAACTCTTTTTCAGGGGTTGAGAATAAAATATTGTTTAATTAAATCTTTATTTTATAAATTAGAATAATCAAAAAATTAGTTTTTAATTTTATCAATTTAACAAAATAAAATAAATCTATAAATTAGCTTAGATTAAAATATAATCTCTTACACAATATGTGTAAATATTAATCATAATTTGTAATAAATATAAATTTAATAATTAGTTATAAAAATTTAATAAATCCTAAACAATACTATATTTGTAAATATTTGAACGGCAAATATAAATTAATCTTGTATCTAATTATTTAAATTATTTAGATATAAGTAAATTTAATATTTAAATTTTTAAATATAATTTTTAATTTATAAATTTTAAGCTCTTTAATTTCATATTTAACTCGTGAAACCAAATGGTTGTAGACAATTTGTCGGCTTAGCCGAAATTGATGACCTTCGCAGCTCTTTATTCTATCCGCCTGATCTTCTTTCGGTCTCTTGAATACCAAAACACGTGACTTCAAAGTTTTGCTTTTGTTTGACAAAGAATAGACTTTGTAACTTTCAGGCAACTAGAGATGGTGATTTTGGCCGCCCGCCTGGTCTGACCTTTTTTAGCCTGAGTTGGCTGAGTTATGGGCAAGTTATGGTCCGATTACAGTTTGCCTGGGCCGGGCTATAAGCCAATCATGGTCGGCCCGGCCATGACCCGTTCACTTTAAACAAAACGACGTCGTTTTAATTTATTTTCAAAACAAATTAGTAGATGGGCTGAGCCAGGTCGAGGAAAGCCCGGGCTCAACCCAAACCATTGCCATACCTATAGGAAACTTTTACGAATAAAATGATATTATTTTTTGTATTTTTAATTTATAAAAGCATTTGGGTTAGGTTGGGTCGGGTCAAGTTAAGTTAGACTCGGAATTAGGCCGAACTGCCTCGGGCCAGGCTTGGACCTCAGCAGCAAAGGTTTGGGCTAGGCTTGGGGCCGCCGATTTTATGGCCATGTGACCTTATATCTGAGTTCAATCCGCAATTCGGTTTTAATGGACTAGGCATACAGTTTCCGGGCCAATATCATCCCTAGGCATGGACAGTTTGTAAACTAAATTCAAGTAGCAACTGCTGTCTCTCTCTCTCTAGCTAATTCATGGATTCTGGAAATGCATAAGAAAGCAGAGCTTGACATTTCATAACAACATGAGAAAGGACCAATCCTAATAATCTTGCAAAATGCAAATTACAATCAGAGAATCAACATCTGAGGTGGTCAATCCTTTATTCCCAAAAATTACAGTTAGGACAGTTACACTAGTTAAAACCACTCCAAGAAAATAGGAAAAGGAAACGAACACACACTTCCAAGAACTCAGACATACAAACAATAACAGCACCAAGAACTCTTAAGATTACTCATGATCATCCACGTGGAGAAGGTCCATAGATAAAACCAGTTCCGGGGTTAGTGTTAGGCGCTGGATCTTGATAGTCCAACACTTCAATCATTTTTCTGTCAGTTCCTGAAGCTTCCTGGAAACCAAACATTAAACACACATTAAAAAACAAGGAACTCACATGAACGAGAACTTTTATCTAAATACTGCTGATTTAAGTGAAAATTAACCAACCAGTGCTGAAACCGATGAATCCCCAACATCAACTGTATCTATCAGAATCTTCCTGCCAAATCCTGAAAATGCCTTGAATCAGTTAAGCATTCTAAATAGAGGAAAGAATAAAAAAGCTGAGAACTTTCTCGCAATATACCATGAGAGATGGAGAGAAGAAGAAGAGCCAAAACAAGAAGAAGCTTGAGAAAACAAGACCGACCCATTTTTTCTTTCAGAGTTCTGGGAAATGGGTAAGGGCTAGATTTTCTTTACAGGTTTTAGGTTTTCGAGAAACCGCCTATGGCAGATCCAATGAAGAGAAGAGTTAATACTTGGATAAAGAAGCTTTGTACGTATGTTTTCAAGCGTGCGTTTATTGCGTATATATAGGTAAGGTATGCGTATATATAGGTAAGGTAGCAGCTAGAGTATTACTATAATTACTCAAAAGTCGGTGACAACTATAACAGGCTCACTGTTATTGTTTGTTTCGAGAGAAAACAAGTTCCTGGATAACATATCCCGCAAATGTCAAAGATTCTAGGAAAATTTGATGTTTCAAATTGTAATTGTATATTTCTTTGCGTTTGGTTAAGGTGTCCGTGAGTCAACATCTTGTCAGTTGATATGTTTTTTACAAGCTTTTTTTTTTTTCTAATATCTTATTCCTTCTTCTCTGGAGGTCTTTTGGCTCGAGAAAAAAAAAAAGTTAAAATAGGGAATAAATTTTTTGTTTCGGTTATGGTATTTCTATTATGTTTCATTAAATCTCATCTACATATAAATGTATAGAATAAATTTAAAGAAATAAGGTTGTACGGGAGTAACCGAAACAAAAGATTTGGGACAGTTAGAATATAAGGTTAAGGGAGTGGTTCTAATCTCTCTCGAAGGAAGAGTAATTTATTTTTCCATAATCAAAATTTAGTTTTGGGTTGCTTACGAAAAAGAAAATTTTCAAACTTTGTTCAATTTTATAATTATAGTCTGAATTTTAAAAAGTGACAATTAATTATAAATTTATTTTTCCACAATCAAAATTTATTTTTTTCATAATTATCTAAGTAAAAAGTAATGATTAAAAAATTCAACTGATTTGATCGGTTCAACTGTAAAAATTTTAAGCTGTTCAATTTTTCAGTTTAATATTTAACTTTTCGATTCGATTTACTTTAATAACTCTTAAATTGATCAATATATTAATTGATCAGCTATATTTTATTAATTAATAAATTCTTATCAACTAAAATAAATCTATTAGTTTTCATTTACTAATTTTTATTAAACATTAAAATTTTAGATAAGAATAATCTCTTTTAATTATATTTCAAATTCTTTAATTTAATTCAATTTATTTCTAATTTTATAACATTCTAATATCCAGTTGAACTTTTTAAACATTAACACTCTTGTCTTACCGATTTAAATTCCGGTTTTTCGGTTTTTAAAAAATTATTAAAAATGAGTTGAAGATACTCTCTTTTATCTTATTTCAGGGGGACAAAAAGGTCAAGAAGCCGGCATTTAGTTTTATAATTTAAACTATCTTTTGAAAGAATATGCTTATAATTATGGTTAAATTCAATCTCTGAATTATCTAAAGATATTGAGATGCTTTGTTGACTTTGGTGAACCTGAAAAAACTAACCTTTAACTGCATATTTGTGTCACTGTTTCATTTTTTTTAATTTTATTGCTAGGAATAGGAATCATTTATGTATAAATTAAAATAAGCCTAAATTATATAACTGAATTATTCCTAGTTTTAAAAAATAGAAAAAAGAACTGGTTGACTTTCTATTTTTATCACTTTTATTTTCTATTTAGTCAAATGAACTGAATTTCAAATATGAGTTCAAGAGGTCAAATGCAAAAAGGAAAATAATAATTCCATGCATGACAAAAGCTACATTATCATGCAAGTGATGAGATATTTATTAATGTTTAAAAAATCAAACCGTAAGTTAAACCAATAAGATAAGGTTTAAAATGTTCAACTGTATTAGATCATCATAAAATTAGCAAAAAATTGAACAAAATTAAAGAATTTAAAATATGATTTAAAGATATTTTTTGTAAGAATTTAAAGTTTAATTAAAAAAAAGCAATTGTTAAATGAAAATGAATTGATTTATTTTAATTTATAAGAACTTATTAATTTATGAACATTAATCAATTAATTAATAAATTGATCAATTTATAACAACAAAAGTTATTAAAGTAAATCAAACTGAAAAATAAAAAATCGAACCAAAAGTTGACCAATTCAACTGATCAAACCCGTAAGATTTTTAATCATTGCGATTTACATTTACATTTATTTTTTTTATCTTTTTACAATTATAGTCTTTCTATGTTCTTTAAACAAACAAGAGAGAGAGATAACTGGCATTTGTTTATAATTTAATTTTTGAAAATTATAAATTTATAATTTGTCATGTGTAATTTATTATTGTTTATTTCCTTAATTTTCCATTTAGCCAAATGAACCTATTTATTTATTTAGTGTTGTTGTGATAATACTATAATAGTAGGAATGATAACAGGTCAGCCGTGGCCGAGACCTGATCCGATCCAAAATAGTTGGTTTTAGCTTGAGTTCGACTTGAACTAAGGCAACCCGACTTGATCTAATTTTTTAAATAAATAAAAAACATAAAACAACATTGTTTTTATTATAACGATGTCATTTTGCTTATAAAGGTCAAGTCTGGATAGCCTAACCTAATGTCTAGTTTTGAAAATGCCGGTAGTATATATAACCTTACTCCTAACTAATAGAGGAGATATTTTGACCTTAGTTAGTGACACTATAAAGCATAGTTTAACGAAAAAAACAGATATGTTTACAATTATAATCCCTTTTGTAATAAAAAATTTGTCCTTCTGTTTTTATTTTAAAATCATTTTATATTTATTTTTAAATCATTTTATATTTAGTTAAAACTCAATCGGGAATTTTCAAACTTGTTTGACCAAATGTTATAGGTAAATTTTCACTTAAAAATAAACCTTTTATTTTATTTTTATTAGTTTGTGCTCATTATGGAATTATTATTTCTTTTCCGAGTTATTGATAGTCAATGTTTTCAAAACCGGACGAGAAGTTAAACCAATAAGACAAAGAGATTAAGGTTTAAAAGATTTAACCAGTATTTGACCTTTATAAAATCAATTAAACATTGAATAAAATTGAAAATTTTTAAAAATAATTGGAAAAGATTGTCCTTAATTAGTAGAATATTTTAAAGTTTAATTAAAAAAGTGATTATTAAATAAAAATTAATTCGTTTATTTTAATTTATAAAAACTAGTTAGTTTATAAAAATTGGTCAATTAATTAATAAATTGATCAATTTTTAACAACAAAATTAAAAAATTAAATCAAACCAGAAAGTTGAAAATATGTTAGATCGATTGAACAGATTTAGTTTTTAAAACATTGGCAATAACAAGTCTTAACCAAAAAAAATAATTCATGCTATTAGCACTTTTTAATGACTTAGTTAGCTTAACTGTCGATTTTATTTTTAACCTTAACTGTTTCTTTTTTTAGTTGAGGAGTAAGGTGATATTTACATCATTAGCACACATACGTCTTGGATATTGAAGCACTTGATTTTTATATCATCTATTCCACAATTTTTGCTAATCTTGATTAAGCTAATACCATTTTACAAGTTTAAATCAATGTTTAAAAATTAAATCAAAAATTAAATTGATAAGAAATTTAAGATTTAAATATTTAACCGATATTAGACTATTATTAAAATCTGTATATAATAAAGATTAAACAAAATTAAATTTTTTTAAATCAATTAAAGAAGAAAATTACAAGTTAAATTAAAAAAATGTTAGAATGAAAAATAATAAGTTAAATTAAAAAAATGTTAGAATGAAAAATAACTTATCTATTTTAATTTATGAAAATCGAATAGTTTATATGAGATGGTTAGCTAATTAATAAACTAACCAGCTTTTAATAACCAAAGTTATTAAGATAAACAAAAAAAAATTACTGGTTTAAAAATTTTATAATTAAACTAATTAAATCAACTTAAATTTTTTATTATTGGTGTAAATAACAATTACTCAATCAATTTTAGCTACTCCAGCAATTAGTCAACTTTGGAGGATTGTGTTGCACATGTAAATTATCGTACTTCAATGTAATTAAAGACTTAGGCACGCAGTTAGAGGCAACATTAGAGCCAATAAGAGTTAAATTAATTGTTAATGATCGTTTTAAAAGTTAGACTAAACCGATTTGGAATTGGTGTAGGCCAGTTTGTAATCCTACTTTTATCTTTACTATTATGATTTTTTAGTTGGATTTTAAGACGAGGTTAAACACATTAAAATAGGACAAAATGGTAATCTTTTGGATTAAATTAAGTTTGTGTTATGTTGTTATGTTATTGTCAATCATGGTAAATCGTATTTAAAGGGTCGGGTAGGGGTTAGGACTCGGATGCAAGTTCGAAAATGAAAATTTTTGAACCGATTTGACTTATTTAAAATTAACTAAAAATTTTAAAATAAAACCAGGAATTAGATATCTATTTGTCAAATACTGTAAGCCATGAAAAGGTCTTTTAGGCACTGGCATAAACATATCAGAATCATTGGTTTTTCGTATCTTATTTCCTTCATCTAGGAACTCAATCTTAGTTAGAATTATCTCTATAACACAGCTTTAACTAGAGCCGACCCAAAACACAGTCAACTTGACCTCATATATTGATTTCAAATTGGGTCAGCCAATGTTACTAGCGCTATTGGAGGTTCACATCTAATTGGTACACTGTATATCACAAGAAAAAGCAGGTGCTAACTAAGATGGCCTCCAGGGTTGAAATTATCTCTTTGTGAGGAGGCACCGTCGCTTCTCCCGAAATTACAGGGACTATTTTACCGAATTTTTTAAAGAGAGTTGTCTCATGCTTTTACGTATTCTCTACATATTCACATGTGTCGAATTCAAGTACAAGCACCTTTTGTTGGTCATTCGAGCTTTTTCTTAGAGTATGATATGAGTTACTTCAGTGCTATTTATTATTAACAATCAAGTTGAACAAATCCTTAAATTCAAAACTACCCGTTATCCAATAAAGGCCTAAAATTCTTATTAATAAACTAAAATCTCTTGTACAATTAGTTACAAATACTTTCTGACGAGCATTTAATGTGATAAGTCGTGTGAACCAAAACTTTATTAATAAATAAAAATACATTCCAACCAATTCCCAAAAAATATAATGTCTGAATCTAACAGGAGTTTACAGTGACGAAGGAATTAGATTAGAAAAAAGAGAGATTTTAGTTGTAAGATATCTAATAAAACTTCCCCTGGAATTGAGATCTCATTCAAGGAGATAAATTCTGGACCAGAAGAAGGTTATACTTCTCTGCGTGCAGGATCATGCGTACAAATGGGACAAGGAGGGAGAGAAAGGCCATGGACCAAAACCAAAGTAAGCTTTAGTGGCGTCACATGCCTTTGGGATCCACCAGGTTCATAAACGCAGAAATAGTGGCCAAACTTTGCCTCCTTATAGTGCAAATATCTTCTGCTTTTCCACTAGACTGAAAACATATCAGAACTCACCTGCGTCACCTGTAAATTTGTATTTGGTAGAACCGTTTCCTGTACGTCTTTAATCTTACAAACACCTTGGGACCTTTGGGATCAGCAAGAAAAAGTTTGACTTTCATTCCCAAACTTATTTTTGTACATCTGGAATTATGGCACACAAACTCAACCTTGTCTAAGATCTAAGCCTCCCACAATGTCATATATCTAAATATGTACATGAACTTGGAAATATTTGACAGCAAACCAAAAATATCTGCATGGGATGAAATGAACAAAACAGAGAGAAAGAGAGGATAAAGAGTTGAATGGCAATTTCTCCCAGAAACAGTAGTATGATCTCCCGAACTGCATTCCGTTCGGGTTTACCGCAAGGGAAGCAGATATGACTGACTTCCGAATCCGATATTTCACCCTTGGAAAGCTACTCAATCATGAGGTCTCATGGAACTGGAGTGATCGAGACAATGCTGCGGGATTGGCTTGCAAGACTGGTGAAGATTCCGAGGTGTCATTTTCTTCATCACCCTTTGATTGGAAAGCGTTAAAAACGCCTTTACCACCAATAGAGTTTGCCTTTTCATTCTTAATCCCAAGGGTTGTCCATATTGAGCTTTTAGCAGCTTCACTGGGATCGTCAATTCTCAATGTTTTTGGGATCCATAGACATCGCTCACCATTATTCCCTTTTGCTGGCTCATATTCTGCAGAATTGTTTGATTTAGGCATTTTCTCGTCTCTTGAATGTTTTCCTAATGTTGGAGAGTTAGGAGCTGAGCTCAGGCCAGTTTGCTTTGGTGAACAGGGATGAGGAAGCCACGGAATGCTCCAAGCACCAGGTACCACACAACCCCAATAAGTAGCTGCAGGATAGAATGGCATAGGAAATCCAGCAGGGGCTGCAGGGCAAAAAGTAGGTGAGACTACAGGGGAACTCCACTGAGTTGTACTCCAGGGGTAAGGCCACGGCGCACCAGGGTAACCAGGTACCTGAGGTGGAAACCCTTGAGAATTCCCATTCACTGACTCCTGTGACCCACTTTTCCCTTGGTCACATGAATTTAAAGTTGTGGCTGAAGTTCGATTAGAATGATCATCGCCATTCTCTCTGCCTTCACAAAAACCTGGAACCCTTAATGTTTCAGGTTTATGGAAACCATTTCTAGTGCAATTCTGCATTGTTTTATCGGCAAGATTCAGTACAGAAGCCATTGATTCATGGAGAGGTGTGTCCGAGCCAAAGGTAAGGACTGCACCATTGGTCTTCAAAATAGGATGAACTCCATTTGGAACATCAGTTCGCATATTTTGGAGAGCTTCAGTGCCAGTTATATGACGGTAATTAGAAGCTGAGTTCTTGTTCTTGCGGCGACCAGCACCTACAGGCACATTCCTCATGGTTCCTCCAGCTGTCCAATATCTCTGGCAATTCTTGCAGAAATGACGGGGTTGGTTCACATTGTAATTGTTAAAGTAACAAAACTTGGTGTCCATGCTATCACAGCGGGGGCAGGGGAGGATCTTGTCTGGCTTCTTTGGGGTCTTTTCTTGAGAATTACTGGTGTCACTCTGTTCTTCCTCAGTGTTGGATGCTTTCGATGTACTGCTTTCCTTTTCAACGGTGGCTGTTCTTGGGTTTACATTTATCCCTGAAGCTCCATCAAGATTTGGTGACTCTTTCAGATTCTCGGGTGGGGCTCCATCTTCTTTTTTACGCTCTGTTGTTTTCTCCCCTACTGCGTCCTGAATTAATCATCATGTTAATTTATGACGATGTAAAGATGCCAATAATTTGTATTTCATATAAAGTCCATACAAAAATTAGTGCCACACATATAAAAAACTAAAAATTTCTACAACATGTGAAACAGCTTGGTTAATCATTGAACGTAAAAGGACAAAGAAATAATGATCAACAAGTACTATTGAGTTCAGTTCTATCCTCCCGTCTCCCAGATGCTAAGAATTATGGCATCTCATATAGATGCCTCTAACAAGATGGTTCGTGTAAAGAACTTCCAATTCAATTTTATTCTAGAATAAATAAGCAACATCTCATGTTAGCCCTTTTTTCATTTATGCACCAACATGCATTTCTGCTTCTCTAGAAAGCGAAAACTATGACTACTCTTCATCATTTGAAGATTAAAACGTTCAAATTTGAAAGTTTAAGATCCTTGTATAGATTACATACGTCAATTATCATCATTGCAGTTGCCATGGTTATCTCAGTAACAGTTATTGCTTACTAAAAACTTATGTCTAACCAAGCAGATCATGGGGGCGGAGTCTAATCACAATAACTTTAAGACGATCTGTTCATCTAGGAAAGCATGACCATCAGAGCCTTCACGATGAGGCGAAGTTAGATAGCAATAAGTAGAGCAAGCAAGTAGCGTCAAACATTATAGTAAGTCCTTATTATTCCAAAATACAAATTTCTGCACACAGGCTATGTATCAGTTAACCTAGGAAAATGACTATCAAGAAGCCCCACAGTCAAATTAGCAAGCCAAAGAAAAGAATGGATCCACAAGAGATAGAATCAGGTAGAGGAAAAGCCTTCAATAAGAATCCCATATCACAGCATCCAAGTTCTAACTTGTGAAAAGGATGACCTAACAGATAATTACACAAGTAGATTATGATCTTACTATGAATCGCTTAGATGGCTTCTTAATATTTAACCTACAAATGAATCAAAGTTCACTAAGAAAACAGCCCCGAGTTCGAATCAATTGCGTCAAAAATAGCATACAAGAATGAAAATATTCAATCATGAACAATTCCCACACACTTAAAACAGAAACCAATCGGACAAGGAAAGGCTCCTTCAGCTTCAAATGTTTCCCAAAATTAAGTCCAATCCATTTACTTATTTCACTCAACTTAAAATGGGTAATCCTCAAATTTTGAAAACAACCAATCAAAACCAACAAAGATTGTACCTTTTCATCACTTTCTCTCTCTACAACATCTCCTTTTGTGGAGCTTTCATCAGGAGAAGAAGAGTCAGCACAGGATGGACAGCCCTGATCTTGACTATCACCATCCAAACCACCACCACCACAAGTAGAATTAGAAGCAGTGGTTGTGGCGGTGAGTTTCCCAGAAATCTCCGGCAAAGGAATCGTCTTTCCAAATAGCTTGATTGCCGGGTCTTTTGGCTCCGACATTTCGGCTCACTCTGGTTTCTCTCTCTATATTACTTTTCCCTTTCTTTAAACCTAATTCCGCAACTACGTATCACGGAAAATAGACAAATAACACTAAAAAACACAACATAAACAACGTTGAGTTCCCACAGAGAGAGGAAGGGTTGAAACAGAGATCTGTGTGACAGGTGTGTTCTTTGTGTTGTGTTTTAGATCCGCTTGGGGAAGGTTAGTGAGGGTGCCACGTCAGCAAGAAAGAGCCGTTTTGAGCCACAAGTTCTCTTTCTGGCCTTGAAGCAAAGATTTCCTCTATCTTTTTCAATCCCTACTTTGATATAGAAATTCATTTTAAAAAAAGGAATCACTAAAGAGAAAAACAATAAAAACATTACAAAAATCCACGTCAGGTATTTCCACGTGATTTGTACCTCACAATGACGCCTTGACAGCTTACAAGTCATTCAATAGCATCACCCGCTATGCCACGTCAGAATTGTGACTCAATGACTTTTTTAAAGGGCCCCACCTCTAAAAGGTAAAGTGAAAAAGGCGCCCACAGGTGTGAACTATTCACTTGAGTTTTCGAAAAGACGGAATCTAGTTCGAGTGGCTCATCTCATCCCATGTTATACGGAGATTTGCTCAAAAATCGACACGTGTCACAGTGAAAATTTGGTATGGTTTAATTTTTCTGTTTTAATATTTTTAATTTTAATATTTTTCATTTTTCAAACAAAAATAAAAACCCATTTTTTAATATGAATATAGTTATATTTTTATTACTAATAATAATTATATATTAGATAAAATTTAAAGGTAAATTATTTTTAATTAGTTAAATTTATTTTAATATTTTATGTAATATTTATTTATAAGATTATTTTGTCCATTAAATTAAATAAAGTAAAAATTAAAATTTATTTGAAGTATATTTTAATTAGTAAACTATATTATATTTGAAATTTATATATTTTAAAGAAATTTTAAATTTAATTATATTTATTAATAATTACTAAATTAAACAATTTATTTAATAGAATTTAATATTCATAATCTTAATTAATAATATATTTTAATTAAATAAATATATAGAATAAATTAATTCATAATTATTATTAATAATTAATATATTAAATAATTAAATAGTATATTTAGTTGATAATAAATTAAATTATGAAAAGAAAACATAAATCAATTTTTGTGGTTTTTATAAATCTTAAAAACTAAAAAAAGCAAAGTTAAATTCATAAATCAAAAATTAAAACAAACAATTTTTACTAAATTAAAAAACAAAACCCAAAAAAAAAGGAAATTCTTAGTTTTATGTTGTCACTAACTAGATTAGCTATAATTTCAACAAAAAAATTGGCTTAGATTGAGCAAGGGTTAAAGGTCCTGTGTTTAAATTCTCTTATTTACGCTTTTTTGATCGAGTTTGTAATACAGGACTTGTCTAGTGCGAAGTATCCTGTTTGAGTGATTTGCAGATTATTGAGTCAATTTGAAATTTTATCTATTGAACATCTAAAGGATAATAGGTTCCTTCGTTTTAAAAAAAAACCCTTACAAATCAGCAAGACCATTTTGGTCGAATTTGGGTTATTTTGAAATTAATAGATTGAGTTTAATTAATCATAATCATATTTAAAATCAAATTTAAGTGTTTAATTTTAATTAAGTGTCAATTTATATTTAAGAAAATTTAAAATCAATCCATTGTAATCAATTAATTAAATATGCTCGTCAATGAGTTAAAATTAATAATATAATATAATATAATATACTTTATATTTTAAAAGACTTCAAAATCAAGAGATATTTATGTTATGTGTGAATGATTTTTTTTTCAAAAGAACAATATTTTTTACATTAGAGTGCTTTGCTCGCTTTTGGCTAATTAATGGGACTTGGTTACTTAGATTAGTACAGCGAGTTCACAACTTCTATATAATTTTTGTGTGTAAAAGGGGCTTAGTTAGTCTTATTATTTAATCATCCTAATCACTAGAATATGTAACTTAAAATTATCAATAAATTAGAATTAATAATATCAATTATAATTATGAATTTTTAATGACGAAAAATCCCAAATAAGACATTTTAAATAAAAGAAAAATATATAGTACAAAAATAAATCATAAAATAATCAACAATCTTAAATTCAATTTCACTTCAAAATATAATAAATAATTTATGTAAAATATTAATTTTTATGCAAACGTGTCTAGAATATCAATTAACTATGTTGTAATTTTTTTCTTTTCGTTTAAAAAATATGTCTCAATTATTATATTGGAGTGTGCTTGTCATTGACTGCTGAACTCTGGAGTTTTTTTTTCTCTAAATTTGGCATAAAATCTTAGATATCAACGAGTAGTGTTAGAGGTGAATTTTTTGAAAGTAATTAACATTCTATCTTTATTCGAGATGATGTTGATTGATGAAAATCTTTGGTAACGAGTATTCGTGATTTGCAGTATAGAGCTTAGAATATTCAGGTTCAGCATGTATATTGAGAAGGGAATAGGAGTATCGACAGGTTAAACAATATAGCTTTACTATCATGTCATGAATTTCATGTGCTTCAGAATCTTCCGATAGAGTGTATTGACAATGTCTAACAGGATATGCAAAGGGTTTTATATCGTAAAATTATGCGATAGTTTTGTGTTAGTCTACTCTCCTTTGTAAAAAAAAAAAGGAACATATCAATTGTGTCTATTCTTTTGTCGAAGAAGCCTGGTGAATGTAAAGATGTCAATAGGCTAAGCCTGAACTTTTAAAATGACGCGTTTTATTTCAAAAATAATAGTTAAGTCGGCTTGTATTTGACCTACGGTATGATCGACTCGTGACTCACTCGTGATTTAACTAATTCAAGCTGAAAACGGGCTGAGCTGGCCGACTTTGACAATAGGTGAATGGTAGACTCTAAGATGAAAATAACGACGTGTTCGACACTTTGAGCAAAGATGATAAAATATTGGAATAAAGGGATTAAAGTGGGTGACAGGTTTAACTCAAAAAATGGGAAGGTTAGGGGTGGAGATGAGAATGGGCTGGGTGGGGTCAAAAAGTCAATCTTTTCTTTTTCTAAAAAATATTTAATAACAAATTAATCAAAGCTAGTTAAAGAATTTTTTATATTTTTTATATTTTCTATTTTTATACACACAATATAAAAGATATATATATATATATATATATATGTAAAGTCAATTTTTTTATTC